>VUQH01039380.1:0-10791 GCA_015106775.1 Etroplus canarensis
CAAACAACCGCTGGCGAAGCGGATGGCACAACACAGAAGAGCCACCTTGTCAGGCCAGGACTCCGCAGTCTATTTACACCTACAGGCCAGTGGACACTCTTTCAATGATGAAGATGTACACATCCTGGACAGGGAGGAACGCTGGTTTGAGCGGGGAGTCAAGGAGGCCATATACGTGAAAAGAGAAAGACCGTCTCTGAATCGAGGAGGGGGCCTAAGGGTACATCTTTCGCCGTCTTACAACGCTGTGATTGCAGCCATTCCCCAACTCTTTGTGGATGGTGCTCATGGCCTTTGATTTTTGTGGGCCTTGATCAACGGACCTTGATGTACTGTTTATAAGGTTGGGGAGACCTGCAGTCAGTTGAGACTGAAGAAGTCACTTGGATAAGTGATGAAACGTTTCTCCCACGGAAACTTTACGTCCAGATGAACAGAATCAACTTTGGATGTGTGGTTATATGTCTCTCTGTATTAGCCCTGTTACTGACTGGTGACCTGTCTAGGATATGCTCAGCTTTCACACTATGTCAGCTTGGACAGGTCCCAGCCCAGACTTTAAATTGGATAAGCATCAAAAAATAGATTGGTGGATAAAATATGTTGTACTAGTGCCAACTTGTTTTCAAGGTCCACCAATGTAAACAATATGACTTAATAAAGTGAGTAAGTGATGAGCAGTGTGGGACTGCTAGTTTATATTTGATTAACTCACAGTCTGGTTTAAACTGAATAATCATGGGTAATATGTATGGTATTATAATCCTAGTTGTATGGTGGCTCAACAACAGGTCTGGATCCTTCCGGTAGAAAAGGCCCATCACATTTCGAGAGCCTGAAAAAGAGGGCAGATAAACCTGTCCCACTTGTCCTCTCTGTCTTATCCAGAAGATAAAGAATCTCACTATTAAATGCTCAATGACAGCTCAATCTCCTCACCTTATCATCTGCTGAGAACGTTCAGTCCTACCCCTGTCTCCTAGCAGAGCTAAACATAGGCTAGTGTGTCTAAAATAATCACCACTGTGGAGCGTGTGCTATGGGAACATCTCAATAATTAATTTCATTTTTTTTCTCTCCTTCTTTTACTCAAAGACGTGCACATGCTCACCCAACAGATCACGTGTTGTCTGTACAAACAGTACCCGCTCACATTTTCAGAAACTGCACAGCTGTCTGAGGTCTTTTAAATGATGTGCTTGTAAATTTAAAATAGGGGCCTCAGAATGCCTTAATATGACCTAAAGGTTGCCTCTGTGTTGCACTTGCCCCATTTGACAACAGAAATGGCCAGTTGTGGTCTTGAGCTCTGCTCAGGCCGGCCTTTCTGTGGGCTCCTCAGAGCAAACGACTTGGCACGTGTTTCATGTGGATTATGCCTGCACTTGCATCTGTGGAGCTTTCATTTGTGAGTTTATGTGTGGGGGTGGGATAGATGGGAAAGAAACTGGAAGGATCCAAAGGCAGAAATGCTGGATTTTCACTGTCTGGGGCCTACAGCAGCACCTGCTTAGGGCAATGGACTTGTATATGTCTTGGGGTGAGGACAGGTGTTCTGCTGGAATTCATAAGCACCCTCCTGCTGCAGGCTAGGTCACAGCTCTGTGCCTGGTAGTCATGTGTAGGGTGAAAGGCTGAATACTACCAGGGGAGTTTGTTTCCCACTGACGGCAATGTTATGCTTTCCACATTCATGAGCTGCACAGATCTGCTAGGGTTTGAGTTACATAAATGTTATCAGATAGTGCATAAGAGGTGACCAATACAAGGGCACCAACTATGCACGCTTCCTTTAAATAGATCAAAAAGTGGTAATAATAACATAAGGTACACGCCCCTCATGTTGGCAGGAAATCAGTGCGCACGTCCACAAGGGAGTATAATCCCGACCTGAGACTTTGAGCAAAGAGTTCCAGGTATAAACACATCAATTCCCTGTCAAATGGTGTACATGATTTTTGTTCCTACTTTTGTCACCAATTTGAAATCCAAGATATAGTCATGCATATTTAAACATAAGGTTTCCTAGTGCCACTCAAGACATTGTGCAGCTATTTTCACTCACTAAGCTCATATTCCATAAACCGATCTTGTGTAAAATTGATGCTGTTCTGCTCAATGATACTTCTGACAAAAAAAAGCTGGAGTTTGTCACATTGTGATGTACTTGTTCAGTTGGTAAAAACATGCTTTAAGACCCTTAGGACCACCTCACCCTTCCCTCGCTAACTGCTTCTTTCTATTCTCGTCCCTCCCTGTGGGGCTAGATTCTTGATCTGCTCTGAAGGAGCACTGAGGGATCTGAACCACGCACCAGAAACAAGTTAAAAGTAAAACTAGTGGCCTGGATAAGTCTGTTCTGCTCTCCATGACATTACCCACTCCTCAAAAGCATCAAATAACATTCAGAACCTGTCAGGGGTGTCTGTTCCCTTGCTCATCAATCATTTTTTTTTATACATCGTCAACATTTCAATTGCTAAAATTAAGCTTTTAAAGTGTAGTTTTCAAGGGAATGTTCCTTTACCATGCCTTCTTCAGCCTCACAAAAATGTAGGTAGTGGGGATAACATACCCCTCTTTTATCTTTGTCACATGTGTTCAGTGAGCTGAAAATTCAGTCTCCTAGTCCTCTTTGTCTCCAAATGACTCCATAGTATATTTGACCTTCTGTCCACTCAGCAGCTTTAAGTGTGAGTTCGTGCTGCAGTTGAACGGGCAACAAACCTGCAACCACAGCACACAACTGGAGGTGAACAGTAATGAACTCATGTCCTCAGTGAAACCCTATCAGCCTCTATTTGACCGTTATTCTGAGTTCTTTCTAAAACAGTGAACTCAGAGATAAAGAGGACCTGGTTATAGGCATGCTGACGGGTGCTAATCAGCCAGGACACAGATGTGGGAAATATCAGTATGTCCGTTCCTAGACCAGGACCTGCTCTGTGTCACCATGCAGACAGACAGACAACACCAATGTGTGAAAGAGATGATCTCAGTCGCTCTCAAGAGGCCCTGTGGACAGAGGCAGACACTCTTCTAGAGGAAGTGATTAACTCTTAAGTGTTTTTAATAAGTCTTCATAAGTGAGGGAAGCAACTACATGCCATACTGGCCTGTGAGGAATTCAGAAGCTGCTTTCTACCTCTGCCCATCTCCCTCAGTGGGTCTAATTTGTCATGAAGCCAAAAAGCCTTCTAAAGGGAAAGCTGATCCACCCGAGCCACGTTTCAGCGTCTTCCTTTGCCTAACAAATTCCTACGAGTCACTCACACTGAAAGAAAGCATTGTGATTCATCCAAACACTGCCTACTCCTCCTGTGGAAAAGGGGAAAAGGAAGTGGGAGTGCATTTATCCCAGTTGACTGGCCCACCACTTGCCCAAAAGCTTTCCCGCCTGGCTGTGAGCGGCTATGGCAGACCACAGGCTGGCCCAAAGAAAGACATGCTGCCTTTAAGTGCTGCTTGTAAGACTTACAATTCAAAATTCAGCTGGAAAGAATGTAAAGGGTGGACTATGATTCAAAGAAAGTACATAAGTTAAAATGGTGCAATTTAAAATTTTATAAAAAATCATCAAAAACGGAAGGCAAAGTTGTGCCAAGGTTGTGTAAACGCTCTTAAAAATTAGCCCTAAAAGCTAGGTGTTCACTGGTGAAGTAGAATAAAGGTAATCAAGAAAATATAATTGCTTAAAAGCATCCACATATTTGTTCACTCAAGTAGTTAGGCCATAGTAGCTAAACTTGTACACCAGGGCCATATGCTGGTTAAAGTCAGAGTTTATGTTTAAGACACACTTACTAATCATGACATCAGTAAGAGACAAGCTTTCAGAAACTCTTTAACCAGTAAACAGACCCTTTATTTGGAGCATAACTGAAAGCCATGGATTTGGTTAACCATGTTAAAAGCTTAAGAGATTCACAACATAGAAATTCTTATATAGGAAATTTACGAGTGAAAAGTGGCAAATATACAAGGAAAAATTCTGAAATATATGATAAAAACTCACTCAAAAACTTGATAATTTAGTGATTCTGGGCTAAAATCACGAGCATTTCCTTATAATGTAAAATCTAATTAGGTCATCTAAAGTTGGCAAAATTCACAGCAAAAACTAGAAAAGCACTCATAGAGCGCGGACCTCCACCAAGCATGATCCCAATCATGATCATCAAAGGCACTGACATCAAGGGCATGATCATCATAGTGCCTTTGATGATCACAAATGCTTACAGATATCTGATATCACTATTCCTTCAATAGATATTGATTTCAGGATTTTTTGTTCAGCATGATCCCATCACCTGATTCTTCCCAAAATTTAATCACCTCTTCCTTTTATGAGGCCGAATCCATAAAAAAAAAAAAAATTCAGCCAAATCCGTTCATAACTTTTTCAGTTATTCTGCACACAAACAAACAAACAAACAAACAAACCAACCAACGCGGAAAACATAGGCTCCTCGGCGGAGGTAAACAAGAAGACAGCACCGTCAGCTTCTGTTTTCGGGATTCGTTACGGTTCCTACCGGATTTCTCAGGACTTTGCGCAGCTGTGTGTGTTCCAAGCTCGAGCTGCCAGATGTTGGCAGGAGACTCACACTCGTGATACAAACATCCGCCCCGCTTCTGTTTTTGCCAGCTAAGCATTTCACAGACAGGCTCCTCAAGCCTGCTCAAACTCTTTCTTTGTAAACGAACGGAAAGCAGGACAGACGACAGACGTACCTTTACTGCCCACTGTGCCCAGTGATCCGCTCGGAAAACGAACTAACCCAGCTCCAGAGAAACTCCGGCCCGCTCTGCCCAGCTGACCGGCCGCGGCGCACCACACTGCGGGGGGAAACGTGCCGACAGCGCCGCTGAAGCCCCCGGAACATTTCTAAACTTCACACTTTATAAAAACAAGCATCCTCACAGTTTGTTCTGTGCAGGCCGATCTGAACTGCGGCCACGACTAAGAAATGATTATTATATGTGAAACTTAAAGGAAGGTGTTTGGTCACTAGAGGGTGCACACAAGTGGAAGAGTTTATGAAAATAAGTTTGATAAATATGATAAATCTCACATAAAACATGCAAGAAACATTTAAGTGCTGAGAAAGACAAAGACAAATCCCACCCTGGACCATGAATCCCTCCACATTCTTTATTGTTCACTGGATTTTATTTTAATAAAATTACTGTGGACAGGTTTGGCAACACTCATGAATGCCCAACTGCATCATTATATTGCAAAAAAACGAGCCATAAGGATAATTTATAATGCAGGAAGGGCATCCGGTGTAAAACCTCTGCCCAATTACCAGTGCAGATGAGTGTGCTGTGGCGACCCCTTAGGGAGAGTACAAGTGAGCAGCTGAAGGTATGTAACTCTGTAACTGTTCCCTGTGAGGCCTTGACTAGTTCTTTCCATCACCGTATCTTGTGTGTGCACCTTCAGCTACTCCCTCATACTTTCCTTAAGATTAATCCACAATGGTAACTTGGCAGATGTATTACACCGGATGCCCTTCCATGGTGAGGGACCTTTCTCTTGTAAGGCAGATGTATAAACCACTAAACTACAGGGACACTGCCATGTCTTGTGTGTATTTTATATAGTGTTTAACTTTGGAGTTACTTATGTAACATATTGCATTTTATGCATACATGTTTATATATTTCAGTCTTCATTTTTCTGCCTTTCAGATGTATATTTATTCATATATAACTGAGCACGTGTCCCTGTAGTGTCGTGGCTTGATTCCAGGTTGGGACTCATGTCTCTCTCACAATGGAGGGTTGTGTCAGGAAGGGCATCCAGCATTAAACCTCTGCCAAATTACCAGTGCGGATTAATCTGCTGTGGCGACCCCTTGGGGAGAATAAAGGGAGCAGCTGAAGGTACATTTTTAAATAAAACTGAGTGTCTGTAACAAAATGCATGTTTTTCAAAAGGTACACTGAGGAGGAGGGGCTTTGACCTGGTGTTCATTTATTTATGTGTGTGTTTCTATTTTTATTTGTATATTTTTGATATTTCCACACTGGAAACAGTGAGAGAAGTAGTGGCAGTTCTGTTATAGTAAACTCCATACAGAAACAGTTTTAATTAAAGTGAAATGTCTCACAAACATATAGATTTAAACTTGCCAGTGTTTAATTCCAAGTATACAAGAAACCCTTATATTTTCCCCAAGGGGATGCTTTCATACCAGATACCCTTCCTGACCCAAACCTCCATGGTGAGAGTTGTTTGTGGCCGCACTTGGAATCAAACCAGGGACCTTTGGCTTGTAAGGTGAATGTGTGTGGATTTAAAATCCACAGTGGTAGTGTACAAACCGTCATTGTCCCAAAACTTATGGACCTAACTATAACAGAGATCAAGAACTCCACTCTCTGGACTACTGTGAGAGGATCCAGCATTAAAGTCAAAAATACCTGATATTTCGTTACACATCCCTGCTCGTCACTCATGCAGCTCATAGACTCCACCACATTTCTTGTTGCTTCACTGGTTACGTCTTTCCAAGGTTTTACCACAGAATCTTTTCTGTTTTGAGAGGTTTCTCTCTTTAGTCTTCTCAGGAGGTGAAACGTATGTTCAGTTGGGTTAAAATCCGGTGATCGACTCGGCCAGTTCCACTGACAAAAAGACAGGAGGCTGTCCATCCTGGGAGTGACCAGGATGGACAGGATTAGAAATGAGTTCATTAGAGGCTCAGATTGAGAAGTTTGGAGACAAAGTCAGAGAGGCAAGGCTGAGATGGTTTGGACATGTTGAGGAGGGACAGTGGATATACTGGATAAAGAATGTTGAAGATGGAGCTGCCAGACAGGAGAAGACCACAGAGAAGGCTCATGGAAGTAGTGGAGGAGGACAGGGTTAGGGTGAGATGGAGGCAGACGATCCATTGTGGTGACACCCAATGGGAGCAGCTCAAAGAAGACGAAGATTGACTTGGCCAGTTCACAACTTCTCTACTGCCATGTTTTGAGACACATACTTTCAGAATGTATTACTAGAACACAAAATACACACCAAAGTACTATTAGAGTCTGCACACACACCTTCATCTGAGCATTTCACTCAAACTGGTGGCCACCCGGGAAATTGGGCATTTACAGAACAAATTTGCCAGGTGAGGAGCGTGCATCTTTATTACGAATCAGTGGAGGACTTGAAGAGGGTTAGTGTGGCAGAAGAGGATGCAGGGATGGGGCGAGATGGCGGCAGATGATCGGGAGCAGCCGAAAAATGAAGGACGCTTGGTTACAAGCTGCGAGTTGGTTTTGGAGTCTTTAGAAATGATATAAATAAGGAACAATGAGATTTTATTATTTTAGTCTGATTTAACTCTGAAATAAAGCACTGAGACAGACATCAGGTTGCTGAAATATAACATTTTATTAATTTATAAATAAGAATCCACTCAACTCATACAACTTAACACTTCAGTAGGACAACAAGGACCCCAACAAGGACCCCACCTACAGATTAAATGGTTCGATTCATTAACAAATTACTGACAAGTGATGAACTGGCAAAATATTTTCAGAACTCATTTGTCAAGCCTCAAATGAGAGTAAAAAAAAAAAAAAGAGGAAAATAGAAGTAAACTGAGCTAAGCAAATTAAAAACATGGCGACAAATATTTAGCTGCTGCTTCAGGCTGATGTTCTGACGACGGAGCAGCTCAGTCACATCCCGACACATCCAGGGCTGCCTGGTGGAGTCTTGCTGTCAGAACACAAAACAAGTATTAGATGGTTCATTCCTCACACTGAAGGTGACGCAACTATTATCAGCAGCATGTTTCAGGTCTTCAGTCAGGTTCTGGTAAACGGATTTTACTTAAACCTGTGCCAAAGTCCTGACTTTCTCTCCCAATACTGAGATTCCACAGCAGAGAGGAGGCAGTCTCTGCCACGGCAGTACATGATTGGGTTCACGCCGTTTCTCCACTCCGAATCCCTCCTTCATGTCTCACATACATACCTGCCATCAGTCGATGAGAGCTCTTTACAGGTGGTTGGTGCCCCCTGCTGGCCAGCTGCTTGGCATGACGCTGCACACAAATGAAGAGCAGTGAGTTAGGCTGAATCGGTGGACTCCTCTCTGATGTCAGTCTGCTGTGATGCTCAGGATTTAAACCTCACCACGGTGTTTTGTCAGCATGATGTGTTATATTATTCAGTCATCACCGCATACAGTGCAACAACGTCACAGCAAACAGTCAGACTCACCTTCGGTCAGTCAGCATCACATCAGCTCCGCCTGCAACACAAGCACAGTAAACCATGTAAGTCATCCCTTCACAGCCTCAGGTCTGCTCAGTGTCAGTCCAGCATCAACCACGACTTCATTCAAAGAAATTAACTTAGATTTCTTATACTCCGGTTTGACCAGTCTATCTGCTAACAGGCAGTTTGTTCTGGATAGGTGGTTGGTCGCCCCACAGATCATCACCAAGCGCTAAATCCCTATATCTTTGTCATTTTGGATGAGAGTAAAATCTCAGGAAGAAGCCAACTTTTTATTCACAGATGTTAAACTCGGTCCAACTGCAGTTACGAGGTCAGTCTGCGGTAAAGAGATGAACCCAGTTTAAAACATGTGGCCCAGGGGGCCAGAACCAGGCCGCTAAAGGGTCCAACCTCTCCCACTCTGGCTTTGCACAGTGTGACTGCAGGGAGGACATTTTTATCTTTACAAAAGTTCAGAGTAATTTTAGATCTCGACAAATTGAACCAAAGAAGAAAGTGTTTCAAAAACGCTACATGTTAAGGTTCTGCACTGCTGTAGAGCCACTTGGATATGTAAATGTTATACGCCACTCTTCAAACTGCACACAGACAGTTTATAATAAGAGAAAGTTTACTTCTACTTCTTGACGTTAAAAGAAATGTACGCAGTTGCTTGGTCTGGCTCAGCTGTATTTGCCCCAAGAACTGAGGTGAGGGACACCCCTGTATTTCATCATCCGTCTGTCCTGGAGCACCCTGCGCGCCAAACAAAACCACGTGCATTACTTCTCTGTGGCTTCAGCACGTAAAGTGTGCAGCCTTGCACTAAGCGTGTCCTACAGGTGGATCAGGACAGGCTACTCTCGTCAGGCCACGCTCTGCAGCAGCTCAGCAGCAGCAGACTCTAAAACAGAGCCTGCGCAGCTGAGTCTAAGAGCAGACACTTCATCTACCAGCGCTGTAACACCGAGCCAGACACACACCGCCTGGTCAGCTGACTGAGAGCTGGAGAGGGGGGGGGGGCACGCAGGCGTGCAGCACCTCATTTACCTTTAGGCCCGAAGGCAAGGGAGGCAGTCTGTAGTTCTAACCCATGGCTAGCATCCAGGCATCAGCCTTCTTCGGTGGTGGTGGTGAGCATCTCTGAAACAGACATGAGATTCACATCAGTGCTGCGTTCAAGGCCACAGTCACATGACAAAACGCTGACATCATCAGAAGTACAGTGGAAATGGACTGGTGCTTACAGAGCAGTGTTCCACTCTCAGGCCTCATTCACACACATTCACACAGCTCTATGCTTTGCAATTTGGGGTTCAGCGTTTTGCCCAAGGACACCGCGGCACATAGGCTTGAGAAGCCAGGGATCGAACCGCCAAACTACATCCATTTTCAAATGATTGTGTTGTATAAGTTGCACTGTTCAAACGTACAGTAGTCCACACATTTCCATTCACTTACATTTGACTGCAGTACAGTTACGACTGCTTCCATTCTGACAGAGGACACAAGCCCCCTCACCTGGACTCAAACCAGGGACCTGAGAATGTTATCTAACCGGCAGAAATATAATGTCCATAATAGATATTGTGCGGTAAATATCGAGACGCTGTCGTAACATGGCTTTCCCGCCTCCTGCCGCGTTTCCCAGCTTTCGGCGGGACCGTGAACAGCTCACTCCTCCAGCGGCCTGTACTTTAGCACGGAAGCAACACTCAGACTGACAGGAAGCGGCGTTACTGCACTACTGTGGCTAGTGCTGAGGCTAGCTTTCACCAGACGTGTTTCGAACGCCGTCACAGCACCGTGTGCTGAGTGAAAACACTCACCGTGCTGTCGGCAAGCTCCGCTCCCTGCCGTCCATCGTGGTTCCAGCCGACTGAAAGGCAGAGCGCACGTCGCGCACCAGCTTTTCAACCGCGGATGCCGCGGTGCATTGTGGGAAAGGAAGTTCTTCCGAAGATCGTCTTGTGAGCGGATGGATCACTAGATTCCACCCCACTCTGCCATATAGTCAAACTGTGAGTGATTCGAGGGGAAGCTCAAAATCCCAGTGTAAGATAAACAGGAATTATTTTGGACTATCAATCATGCAAAGCTACTCCAGTAGACAATTAAATAAAATTAAATTAATTATCATTTATATAGTGCCAATCCACAACAAAAGTGGCCTCAAGGTGCTTCACACTGTAAAGACCATACAGTGTTAGAGAGGAAACCCCCAACAATCAGACCATCCCCTGTGAGCAAAACTTGGTGACTGTGGGAAGGAAGAACCCCCTTTTTAACAGGAATAGACCTCCAGCAGAACCAGGCTCAGGGAGGGGCAGCCATCTGCCTGAAGGGAGACAGAAGAGAGAAAGGAGAGCAAAGAGAGACACAGACTATGGGAGAGAGAAGACAACATTTAATGACATGCAGCAGTAACTAATAAATGATGGGGAGTGAAAAGAGGTGGGTGGAGAAGAAATGTCCAGCGCATCATAAAAAGCCCCCCAGCAGCCTGAACCTATTGCAGCATAACTAAGCCCTAACTATAAGCTTTATGAAAAA
>VUQH01039385.1:6859-18560 GCA_015106775.1 Etroplus canarensis
AAGATTGGTTTTTACCACTTAAAATTGCACTTTAATTTAAGATGGGCACCTACATGGCAAGGTAAAAAAACAAGCAGTTTTTTAGTGTTTATTAAGAACACATTCCCTCTGAAGACTCCTCCACTTTTCTGTTGGTGAAGTGGACATAATTTCAGAACAGTTTGCCCGGTCTTAGTGACGCTGAAGCCCTGTTTGTATATGTCACATGGGTGTCTTCATCAGTTTGATGAAATCATGGTATTCTGTCATTCAGACATGGGGTACTTGTCCCTCATAACTTCTGAGCCAGTGCAGTGATGCTTGCGACAGTATGTTTGTTATCGACCACACTTGAACATTTAGTTCAGTCTGTCATGGATGCTAAGAGCAGTGTCTGCATGCGTGCTGCTTGCTGCAGCAGCTGCATCTGCCCCTCGCACTTAGATTAGAGACTATGTGAATTCACTGATAGACTGAGAAAAGCAGAAATGCATCTTCTCTAAATGTCTTCAAACTGAGCTGATTACACATTAAAGGCTCGTGCAGTCATAATCTTGTGTGTGTACACGCCTCACTGTTAATATGACTGCTTGCGCTAAGTGATACGTGAATGTTACTCGATCTGACCTGGTAAGATGCTATCACGCCTGTTATAGAAACATAACCAGGGTGCTCTTGCAGACATTAAGCCAACACGGATGCTGTCAGATTATTGGTAAAGAGAGCATGTCTCACATAGGTGGAGATGACCCTGAGATTTTGTTTGGTGGTTGTTAATCTTCCAGTTCTATTTAATTTCCTGTGGTTAAATGTAGGCACATCCAGACTTGCCTGTTTTAAACTAATTTTAAACTAACAAGCATTTTTTTGTTGCGACCTTTCCCCTAGGTTTGTAAGTGTGGGGTTCTTATCATCCCACCTTTGACTATTGATATTGCTTTTTCCCTAGAACTAGTAGCTACAGAAAGTAACGAACAGTGTGGATGAGCAGAGAGAGCTGAAGTGGTGTGTTTCCACACCATTTGATAAGTGGATAGACAGAAGGAATGAAAGGTAAACAGCTTTTGGTTTAATTAAATGGTTAAATATCTTCAATAAATGGTGCAATAGATACAGTAAAGAAGAACATAAAAATAACGGGTAATTGCTGTTACGCGACTTAAGCTTGGTGTTTCTGCGAAATATGACATAAAGCACAAAATTATAGTCGACTTTATACTTTCCCTCTTGCACAGCGATTGAAAGAACCTGCTCACCTGATATGCTGAATTCAGTAGCCACTACATTGGCCTTGCACACAGCAATTTCTATTATTATTGTGGTGTTCTAGCTTTTACTTACTGGTCTTGGGGGCCGGATGTAAACTAGGAGAGGCCAGTAATTTCTTCAAGTGATTTCTTGGTCACATGATGAGATCACATGATTGGGAGCTGTCACCAGGCCCTGAGACAGATGGTGCCAGCGGATAGGCGGCAGATAGAGGTTGCACACCAGCCAAACCCTCCCCTCCCCCTACCTTATAAGCATACACAGATTGCTTTCCTCGTTCTCCTGATCTCTCTCACATTCTCTCATTTTCTCTCACCATTTTTCTCTCGCTCACACACATCTTTTTTTAGCATTATCCGTTCCTTTTCAGTCTGCTTTCCTATCTCTCTTCGCTGTTTGTAGCTCACATTGACCTTCCCCCCCAGAGTTAATGTCCATCTGGGTTGGAAAGTCCACTGAGAGAGGCGAGGATTATTGCTTATGTGTTCTGGCCACTTCCTCATCCTCTCCGTGTTCTTGCAGTTTTAGTTAGGTCGATGCTTAGATTTCTGGTGTCCACATTTAACATTATTCACTTTTTCTCTCTTCAGAGATGCATTATTTTCCATCCCGAGGTTAGCTGATTTAGTTCTTCCTCTGCACTGGCTTCAGCAGCAGCGAAACCACTGCCCTGGGAAAAGTTTGGATTAGTGACATGCTGGATAAAATTTGTTTCTGTTAGGTTGAGCAGCACTAATCTGACAGCAGCAGATTCAGTGCAGCCTCATTAAGTGCCTTGTAGAGTTTTGATTTATTCACCGAATCAGTAGATTTACCCATGATTATACTGGAAGTCTCAACATTTTTATATTAAAAAAATGTCTGTTACTTCACTAAATGAGGTAAGACCATGGTGATTGAGCCTATGGCAATATTTGCAGTGTTAGCTATTGAAGGTCTGTGGTGACAGTCCTGGAAAAATGCTAATGAAAACTAAGAGCTCCTTCATTTCGAAATGAAAATGCTTTAAACAGTCAACTGACAGCACACAAATTGACTTTTATTATGTAGTAGTCACACAGGAAATGCAGTGTGTTTGCCAGTGAACTTAGCACGTATTATTCATCAAAAATACAGCTCTAAACAAGATGATGGTAATTTTCTTTTTTCCAACAGTAGATCAGTGTGAAATATTGCAGGGAGTAATGAAACGAGCAGGAGCAGCCACTGTGAACTGTTAGACAAAGAGCTGCAGGCAACAGGCCGCGCAGCTCCAACTTCTCAGTAGTCACCAACTCACTGTGCCATGCATGTTTACAGATTCAAGCAGTGTGCAGCATGAAATATTGCCTGACTTCTTGATTAAAATGATAAAATTTGTTATGCTACCCCAAGAATTCTGTGACCTGTTGTTTTAAACCACATTTTCTGTTATCAGAACTATAATCTTTGAGATTACACTTTAAGATTCAGTTCTTTTTCTTCTTTGTCTGTGCAAGATTATGCACACTTATTTTACCACTTTTTAGTGAAGCTGAGTAAACTGAATAAGTCACACAGCTTGTTTGTTCAGTATTGAGCAATATTGAGAATTATCTGTCAGTTAACTTTAAACAAAGCTGTAGTCCTTGTTGGCTCATCTGGCCCAAGGACAGATGTGCAAATGCCGTGGCGAGGCATCCGCTAGGTGTCTGTCTGTGCACAAATCACAAAAATTGCTACTCTTACTACAGTATTGGTCAGATTGAACTGTGCCCTGAAACTTGCATGCAATGATCACCTAATGGTTCTTCACTCACACTGTGCTCAAGGTCAAGGTTATAGTTCTTTGTTTTTATGGATACTTCTCCTTTTTAACAAGAATCACTTCAAGTGTATTAGTCTGGATTGTAATGTTCATGAAATAAGCATTTGTGTGTCTGCCCGCTGTCAATATATAAATGCTGTCATTGGGTTTGTTTATGGCTTAATGTCTTTAGTTGGGTTAGGGCTGGTCAAGAACTATGGTTGTGGCATGGCATCAGGTCCTACTGGGTGATAATGGAGCAATAACCTGCTTCGCCAACGTGATCAGCATAATGTCATGAAAACTTGAAGGTCACATTGTTCCACTGCTGCTATTCCTATACAGTATTTGCTATTGCTATCATGCTGGCAGAATTTTGATGGTTCTCTTTTTTAAATGGCAGGCCTACTGCAAGTAGCGTGCTTGAAGTATCGCTTTGCCACACATGTTGCATACCACTTGTATCCTGTTAAGTGGAGATGGTCATGAACATATTGGTCATTATTAACGAGGGAGTGGTCTACTGGTTGACTCCCACATTAGGAGGGCATTGTTGGGGCCTTCCTATTACCTTATGCTAATATTAGTAATATGGTCGTGATGTGACATACTGATGGGTTCGCATATTTTCATACTTTTTATAGCCATGGTTACTGTTGACAATGTAGTCATAATAATCCTGAACTTAAACACTTTAATTTTTTTGGCCAACAAGATTAATTTGTCCTTATTGAGAGTCTTTTGAAAGCCTCTTTGATTTTGCAATGAATTTTAACTCTTTAGTTTGTGAAATACAGCCTACTAATTATAAGAAAACATATCACATTCTTTCTATACTTCACACATTACAATAACCTGTGAACTGTGATGGATCTTGAACCAGATGAGCTACTACATCGTTGACATTTTGATTTCTAGACCATGTTTCTGTTCATTCCTGATTATTTTGTTTTTCATCAGACAGTGCTCTCAAATTGTGGATATAAAATCCAATCATCTTTTTTCTTTCTAACCAAAGCCTTTATTAGGGTTTTGATGGATGTTTATGAAGGTTTACTTCTAAGTTTGTTTCTATGCTATTTCTATCAATGTCCCCAGTATTGAGGGAACTCAGGCTGACAAAGTGAAAGCATCAATTTTATGATTCTCGTATTACACCATTCATATAGTTTGACGCCTCATGCAGTTTGATTCATGTTATCTTTCAGTTGCCTTGTTTAATATTGTTATCCCAGTGCCTGTATAGAATTAAATAACTTATTTTTTATTGCCACAGGAATTATTTCATTTTTATTTTTTCTGTAGAACTAAGATGCCCTTTATTCATCTTTGTGCCAGTGGGCCATCTCTTTTATCTCTTTTGATAATGAAGCAGCACTTTATTTTGAGAATGCCATATAAATAGTGAGGTGACAACCTCATAAAAATACAGTGAGTTAAAATAATTGTGTTCAAAGTTAAAATTACTGTCCACAGCCCTTCAAAACGCACATTTCTCCAGTTCCAAAAAAACAAAAGCATACCCTCACTACATACTGATGTTGATAAATGAGCGTGTTACAAAACCACAGGCTGCTTGTGATTCACTGCCGATTAACAAAATCAATGGCCTGCAGGCTGACAATGGAACAATCTTCAAATGTTATGTACCACCTGGTACTTTTATTGGTATTATGTGTATATCACGACTTTCATAAACACTCTTCTTTGGTTTGTCCTTATTCCACATGCAGCCAGGAATTATAGCAGGAGACGAGGTAAAATATAATCACATATTCATTGTCTCGCATATTTTTCACTCAAAGTCTAAGTGTTTTGACTAAACGTGTAATGTTAAGCCATGTTATGATTGTTACTGGGTATGGGCTGCTTGTTTGTTGCTACTTTAGTGGTCACACATGGTCATTTTTGAATGAGCCTGTGCTTTTCTTAGACGTCCAGTGAAGTGTCAAATTTGTCTGCATGATTGTCTAAGTGTGGAACCTTGTTACTCTGTCAAGTAATCTTATACATCTTTTGTCCTCAAGTTTTTGTTTCTCTCATTATGTTTCACTCTGCTTGCTTTCCCATCTTCACTTACATATTGCAAGATTAACTCAGACATTACAAGACAGTGTCACATTTAGCTAAAAGTTAAAGACGCAGGGAGACACGCAAAGTGTAGTTTCTGATTTTACATTTATTGTAAGAGACGTGGACGCATAGTGAGGCACACACGCGAACACAGAACACACTGTCAGTTAAGGCTAACTCCCTTGTATAAACCTTCATAAAGCAGCTCAGGGCATGTTGTATAGGAGCAGGAATAGGCCAGGGTGAGCTTAACCTCTACCACACTCGATGCACTCTGAAACTCAAGCTGCTAATTAAAGATAAAGAAAACCAGTCAGAACAACACATAAAGTGGCATTCTGTTTATTTACTCCTTGTTGTCATTCAGTCAGTTTCAGTTGGCTACGACTGTGATATGCAAAGTCAAATATCTCTATCCTACATGCAGATATTTAACTGTTTTTTCCTAATTTAAACCAAGTAGTTTGATTTTATTTTGATTTTAAGGTTTAAGCAATTCTTTAATGTTTGTGTTTTGTATTGTTCCATTCACCTGCACTTGTTTTTTCTTCCTTCAAGACAGCAGTAGTTGGAAGCTTTTTCAACACAGAAACTGCTAAGACATTTTACGCTCATGAAAGGGAGCCACAGAGTGCTCAGCGAACTGCAAATATGTTAGTGAGGTTGTTAAATCAAGAAAATTGTAGTAATAGGAATACAGCTGTGAACTGAACAGTGAATTGAATCAAATCTGATGAATTCAAAGTTTTCATTTACAGTTATCTCTTCTAGTGTCATTACCGTACATAGATTATTTTATTGAATTTTTTACACCTAGTTTTCGCTTCAAAAAATAATTTTTTTCTGTTGTCTTCTTCTTCCTCCTCCTCCTTCTTTCCTCTTCTTTCTTCTCAGGTCACTCTTCTCTCTTCCCCATAGAGGATGGTTTCCCTGATGATGAACGTGGAGATCAGGGTCTTGCAGGCCTGGGCTCCCCACACTGCTTTCCACACCAGAACGGAGAACGTGTGGAACGCTACTCACGCAAGGTCTTTGTTGGAGGACTGCCCCCAGATATAGATGAAGGTGCAGTGGTTATGTTAATAATATTAAGAGGATTCAATTCCTGGATTAATTTTAGCATTTTCACTAATCAAACTTAGAAGATGGAAACACTGGGGAAAAGATGCAAAGTAAGAAAATTACACCTGAAGTGCACAAGCCATCTTATTGTAGGCTGTAATTTACTGTGAAAATCCTGTGGACTACTGTTTAGGATTCATTCTGTTTTCTTATTTTCAGATGAGATAACGGCCAGTTTCCGACGTTTTGGACACCTGTTTGTGGACTGGCCTCACAAAGCTGAGAGCAAATCTTATTTTCCTCCCAAAGGTATCTTAAATTACCATCACAGCTTGTTCACACTGTTCTGTGTTTTATAATTAATTGTTGAACAGTACTTTGGCGTCCCTGGTGTAAATTAAATATCTCTCTGCATAAAATGTGGAATGTGTCTGTTTAATTTTTTTTTTGTTTTGGCAATTGATTTCAGTTTTCCTTGTAAAGCAATGTGTGATAGTCTGCTACAATCAATATCTGTACATCTGAGCAATCTGGTTTTGTCTTCAGGCTATTATTTGAAGCATTTAAACCAGGCCTGGACTGTTTGTTTGTAAAAGCCCATCCTGCTGCGAATGTAGAGTGTTGTGATCAGACGTATATTCGCAGTAATCAGAACTAAATTCCAACACGGTTTCTTTGTCAGTATTCTGTGGCCTCAGCAGTGTAAATAAACCTCTTGTGTTTTGTGTAGGCTATGCCTTCCTGCTGTTCCAGGACGAGAGCTCAGTGCAGGCTTTGATCGATGCCTGCATTGAGGAGGACGGCAAGCTGTACCTCTGTGTGTCCAGCCCCACCATCAAAGACAAGCCGGTCAGTGGGAATACACACAAAGTGCACCCATCTGCCCATCTGCTTGAATCTCTTGGTGTTTCCACTGAACCTGTTAAAACTTAGCAGTTATGACTAGAGCTAAAACAATAAGCCTATTGGTTTTGTGTGTGACAGGTCCAGATCCGCCCGTGGAACCTGAATGACAGTGATTTTGTGATGGATGGATCTCAGCCTCTGGACCCAAGGAAAACCATCTTTGTGGGAGGAGTTCCTCGCCCACTTCGTGCAGGTATCTTTTCCTATTAAACTGGTCTTTTCCAACACCAAATGAGTGTTTATAATACGAAAATGCTACACATACAGTTTAAATCTCAAATCTTTCTCTTTCCCATATTACGAGTCATTTGCCAAGACTTTACAGTTTTTTTTCCCATTTGTTCAAGAATCTCTTCCATAGACCTCTGCATATTTTTATAGCATGAACAACAAGCAAAGAACATTAAATAGCTATCTTTTACTGCTTATGCCTCCTTCCCAACTGTTGAAATATCAGCTCTAAGCAAAATGCTTCTTTCTGAAAGACACTGTAACGTGATCAGCTTGTGCTCACAAAATTGACCTGCCAGAGGGTAAAACTAAAGAGACACTGACCTACACTGGTTATTTCAGGAAGTAGTCTCTGTGGTACACTGTGCAGTGTAGAATGTTTTTCTTGATCATAATGTCATGTGTACTGTGTGCTCATGTTTTCTTCACCTGTGGTGACTGTGTTTTGGACCTCAGTACTGCTGTTTTGGTATTGACCAAGGTCATTAGGTCCTGTAGTGCATTAAATATTTTATAACTCTTCAAAATAATGAGGTCTAAATTAACATTTTAAGAAAATCTACATATTAGAAGCTGCTCTTTTAAAAAAAACTTTTTAACGTTCTAACAAGTAAAGCCTTAAAGTAAATCTGCAATGTGTTATCCTCCTAAATAGGATATTTGTTAACTTCAGTTTAGAAAAACACAAAGACTGAGTAAATTCAGGGCACTGCTTTTATATTCATTAAACAATGCTGTGCTTTAGTCCATCTGTGCTGATGGTTTAAACTCTCGGATGAACAATCCTCATCAGCTTGTGCATTTGTTGTGTTCACTGGCTACTCTGGCATGAGTGTATGTAAACCTCTGTTGATACAGGTAATCACTGGATTTTTACCACATTCTTTGTGTTTGTTCGTTGTTTGCTTCGGTGTGTCAAATTTGCTTTTGTGAATGTTTTGTTGCTAATTCAGTGTATCGTCCCCACCCTCCTCCTTTGCAGTGGAGTTGGCCATGATAATGGACCGCCTGTACGGTGGAGTTTGCTACGCTGGCATCGACACAGACCCTGAGCTGAAGTACCCCAAGGGAGCAGGGCGGGTCGCCTTCTCTAATCAGCAGAGCTACATTGCTGCTATCAGTGCTCGCTTTGTACAGCTGCAGCATGGAGAAATCGATAAACGGGTGAGTGGAAAGAAAGAAGAACTCAGTGTTTTTCTGTCTGCCCTCTCAGCCTCCTCCTTTACTTCATCTTTCTCTCTCCACCTTACTTCCTGTTCTTATTCCTGTTGCTTATTTCAGTTATGCAAAGGTGATGCTAAGTCCTAACAGTTTTTGCTGGAGTAAAAAATACTTATATACAAAAACAATCTAACAGAGACAATAGAGCAATATTTATGACTAGTGTCACATTTAGGTGCACGAAAAAAATGGCTTAAAAATGTTACATCGAGCCTTTATTTATGCAGAGTAGTTTTATAGGTTTGCTATGCTTGTCGACAGTTACAATAAAAAGAAAATAACTGTTTCACAATAACATACGTGGACAAGTGATTAAATTTAAATTCCACTCCAGTGATTGGAATTTTTTAGCTGAAATACACCTCAGTATAGTTCTATGCACCATCATAGTCAGCCCACCTGCCAGTTTTATGTACATTTGTACCTTTAGTTTACTTTTTATCAACCACCCATTTTATAATACTATAGTTAATCTGGACTCATATTTTTCATTTCTATGCATGGCAAATTCCGTTCAAATGTTGCAGTAACATGTAGCAGTGGGCCAGCGTGCACAATATGAAAACCCTGAAGCTGAAGCATCTAAATGGATACAAGTGCTTTTCCTGCTGTGACCTGAAAAATGTCCTCTATAAAAAGGCTACAAACTCCAGAGCTTCACTATTTCAGTATCAAGAACTCTAATAATGGTGCACAGTGTCTTTTTTTGTATTTTTGTGAGTTAAGGCTATTAGTGTGCTGTCAGGAATTTAAAATTCAGTAATAACTACATGCCTGTTTATGGTCTGTATCTGCATATGACAAAAATTGTATTTACATTTGCACAAAAGGTGAGTGAAGATAACTTGAGCAGAGAACCAGCAGACATATGTAGAGTAGTTGTAACATAAGATACTAGAATAATGGTATGCTATTCTGCCATTTGCATAATTGTGGTGGTGTGCAAATTTTGTAGTCTAACTGCCTTAGTAACATTCACTTGCTAATAGTATAATCAGTCATTACCGAGCAGCGAAGAAAAGGAGGTGAGAGGTGTTTCAAAATGTAGTTTAAAATGCAAGAGTTTAAGTATTTCAAAAAGTATCATGAAATCCTTAAAATTTCTATTAATAATAATAAACATTAGGATTTCAATTACCGTTGGTGAAACATGGACTGTATAAAGGATAGCCATAGCCGCCAGGATGTCACCCATTGGTTTCTGGACTCTGCATTTCAAAGTTTAAACATTAGCATTTTTGCCACTGCCACACTAGTTTCTTGCAGCCACAAGTGACTGTATGTGGACAAGTGAGTGAGGTGCTAAGTTAACAGCAAATGCTAATAAGCTCGTTTAGGAAACTGCACTCATTAACTGCTCATACACCAGTTCTTTTTCTGCTTCTTCTTCCTCCTCCTCCCCCCTTTTAGGGGTTACCACAGCAAATCACCTGCAGCTATCTCACCCTATCCCTTGCATCCTATTCTGTTCTGTTCTGTCCCTTGCATCCCCCCCGTCCAACTTCACTACATCCATGCACTAGCATTACACAGGTTTATGCCCTCCCTGTGGCTAGGTTATAAACACATATCTGCTAATTACTGGTAAAAACTGGTTCATAAAATAGTAAAATTGAAAAACTGAAGTGCAAATGTCTTGGATGGGCCACACAGGAAGCCATATTTTCAGTTAAATTTGTCTGTTAAAATGGTTTAAAAGACTGCAGCAGCAAAAACATGGCAGAGTGGCATACAGTAATTGGATACAGATGCCTGTGTCAGCACACCTGTCAGTCACAGTGGCCGCATCCCTAACTCCAGTATCCAAATAAACCATATAGTTGTTATGACCGGGAAAACTCTCCTTCAGTGGTGGGCACAATGAATACTAATATATGAAATACTTGCTTAGTGAATCCAAATACACCTTAGCAATTAAATCATCAGCATGCATTGATATAACAGGGACAGGACTAAGCAGAAGGGGAGACAGATGTGTGGCATTATCAATCTCGCAGAACCGGTGTATTACCCTGTTATACCACATCAAATTACAAATCCAGACTTCTTAAGCAGTAAATGATCGTATCGATCGGAACATGTGTATACAGTTTTCAGCTGCTTGCCTGCCTAATGATTGGCTGAGGAGCCGGCTCTGTGCACACCAAAGTCCTGATTTTGATTAAACAGAAACAGGGTTATATTTTTGGACTGCATCGTCAACATATGTCATGCACAGTGTTAGTAATGAAGATATATTAGCTGGCTAGTGAGGTAAAATTACTAAGGTGTAGAGACGCCACTGGCACTCTTAGGCTACGTACACACTGCAGGAAAAAGTGGCCCAAATCTGAATTTTTTTTTTTGCCCACATGTGACCCATATCTGGGTTTTTAAAAAAATTTGATATGACAGTCTGAACAGCACAAATCTGAGTGCTTTCAAATTGGATTCAGGCCAATTTCATATGTGGTCCTAAAGCTGATACGCATCTGATGTTTTTCAAAGTGACCTCAGTCTGAATAGTCGTGTTGCATTTCATTGGACTTTTACTTCAATGAAGTGAGACAGACATCAAAATTCTGCACCTAAGGAGGCGAGCCGCAGCAAGATCAAATGTAAACAATGGACAAAACACGCATGGCAGACATCATGGATGAACTAGTCGGTGGATAGAAACTGAGGTTTAACATGCACGCTGACATGTGTATCATCCATAGCTACTTCCGTAAGCATAGCGTGCTGCGTGTGACATCACATCTTCTCCTGTGTATGCTATTCAGTTCGGGTCCTTAGGCCGTTCACACTGTGTTTAAATTATAATGTGAACCACCACGCAAAATAATCAGATCAGAAAAAAATCAGAATTGAGCATTAAGACCTGCAGTGTAAATTTAGCCTTAGATGCCAAAACTAGAGTCTATGAGGACTCTATGACTTGTTTGGAGACAACCTCAAGTGGCCATTAGAGGAACTGCAGCTTTTGGTACTTGTGTGTTGGCTTAATAATTCAGTTGGCCGAAGACCAAGGAACTATGCTACTGTTGGCCGAAGACCAAGGAGGGGGAGGGGGGGAAGCGTGTCAGGAGGCAGAGAGAGAGAAGGAAAGGTAGGAGGGTGGAGGTGAGAGTAGGGACTTTAAATGTAGGGAACATCGGATGGTGGTCTGTAGGATGACTTTGGAAAGCAAGAAGAGGAAGCAAGTGAAGGTAGAGC
>VUQH01039389.1:0-13472 GCA_015106775.1 Etroplus canarensis
GCAAAGTTTTTACGCCGGATGCCCTTCCTGATGCAACCCTCACCATTTACCCGGGCTTGGGACCGGCACTAGGACTACACTGGCTTGTGGGCCCCTGTGGCTGGTTTTAAATGTATCCTAATAATGCTATGGAATATTAAAGCAAGGCTGCATACCTGTCCTTGTTAAGGTAGGTCATTACAGGTACGGGGTTGAGCATCTCCCTGCCCATGGTCCAGCTTGGTCGGTAGATGCAGTCCTCTGGTATTTTGATAGGTGGAAGACACTGACTGGGCAATGTCTTCAGTGGAGCAAACATGGAGCAGCCTACAAATGCCTGGCACAGCTCTGGTTTATAGACAAAAGAATAGTCCTGCAAAATAGACAGAAAACAGGATCAACAATTAAAACAGCAAGTATAAATTGGAAATATTCCTTTGCTGTTTTTTTCTGGTAATTCCTGAGATAGCTTTATTTCACATTCAGCTATTACCTGACAGAGATACTGTGCTGACAATTTCCATTCTCTGTTTGGATATGCTGCAGAAAATGAAATTAGATGCATGCAGAGGCATCATCTACTCATCATGATATTCAAAGTACGGGTGCCGGTCAGATCCTGTTTGCAATATTTGCATGGCTGTACAAATATAACTTGATTACTTTGATCTGAAAAAAATTTAAAGATAAGTGAATTCCAAAGCAAGTGGTGTGGTTGAAAAGGGCGTCCTTCTTCCTAATAGTTCTTAGTGGATTTTTATTTATTCATACAGGATTTACATCATAAGGAGAGCCCTCTGAAGTGCAAAAGACAATAAATTCAAAATGACGCGCATCATGATGAAAGATGTCTGCAGCAAAGCAAAAACAGCAAACTGTACTACAGAGAGAGAAACAGAAATTTCCTTGTCTTGCTCATGGGCACCAGCTGAGCAGATGCTGGTTGAGACCCTTTATTCCAAACCTGAGTAAAGTCTCTGACCCTTTGGTCACCCATCAGCTTCAATGAGCTTCTAAGAACAAATTCAGCAACAATCATTCACTTTGACTTATGACATCTACCGTTTCTGGCAGTAAATCCACTCTATGGATTCAGTCAGTTGTAACTGGCGCACTATTAGTGTCAGCTATGTCAGATGGATTTACCGAGTCCAGACCCACCTTGATCTCAGACGGCTTAGGGCTGCAGAAGCTTTCCTCCACCTCAATCTTGAAGTGCCCTCCCAGAGATGAGGTACCATCCAGTGTGGTCATGCCAATGTTAGGCTCCATGCTGCCGTACTCCTTGCTGCACATGTTCATTGGTGAATATCCCATGATGTGCTGCTCCAGGGAGGGAGGTGTGGGAAACATCTGGTGCAGATCAGCTGAACCTGGAAAAGAACAAGAGCTTATTAGTGTACGCCACAGTGACATTACAATATGCTTGAAGAAGAGCAAGGTCGGTGTAAGGTAAAAGGCTGTCCCCACACTGTTGCTGTAATCATAAAGCTTACACTCCTAAGCTTGATAACTAGATGAACTTAATTATAGTGTGTTTCCTAGATTTAAAATCGCCATCCAAAAAGCACTTTCAGACATAAACCAATTCTTAAGATAAAAATTATGCACACATTGGGATTACTTAATATACACTGTATCAATTTTAGTTTTACGTGTTACCAGGTTGCTGTATGTTTTGTTGTTCTGTAACCAAGTATGCTGTTGTTATAGGCATCCATTATTAACTAATGGAATATCAAACAGATGAATACTTATTATATTTAAGTCCAACAGGAATATCCATGGCCCGTGACGTTTCACAGTTTTCCTAAAACTTCCTCGTTCTTTTACATACTCGTGAGTCTATTCTCAAACTTCAGCAGTGCTCTTGCAAAGGCAGATGTGAGTAAAAGCAGGAACTTTTTCTATAATGATTTCATTTACATAAAAATAAGTCTAGAGTAGAATCCTGGTGAGGAGAATAATAGATGGCCACAGTAAGCAAAGGGAATATCCAAGACCTCTTACTCTCAAACCATTTTTTGTTATTGTAAGATGCATCTGGGAGACAAACACAATTTAAGTTAAAGGGCAGAGCAGAGGACTGTACATAAAACTAAAGACAAAGGCTGATCTGAGACCAATTTGCTTCACAGTAAAATATACGGTATCTTTAAATTCTCTTTAGTTCTGCATTATTGTCCCAGCGCTCCAACCTAGCAATAAACAAAACATATTTTGTTTTTGCACAGAAAATGGAGTTTGGTGCAGCCGCCCTCAGATTAACTGGTTATAAGTTTAAGGTAAATCTGGTGTTAGTAAGAAGAACCTTTGAAGAGTAACAAGACAACAGCAACAGGACGCGCTGTAAGCTGTCATTCAGGAGCAAAACACTGACAGTGAAGCAGTCACACTCTTCACCACTAGGTGGCAAAACTAAGTGTGAGCATAAACTGTATTTGTGTTGTAAAACCTAAACTTCATTTAATGGTTTAAACAATATTATGCCTTTTATCTTAACTGAACACCGGGCAAGGAGAATGCCACCCTAAAACCTTAAGTGGCTTCTGGCAAAACCTCAGTGTATAATTCTTCATTTTCAGGGGCCTTACAGGTGTGACTAATCTGACTCTACATCAACACTTGAGGTAAATCTGTCTATGGAGTTTAAGGAGACATGGAGCATTAATGTTGAGAGAAAACAGAGCAAGAGAAACAGAAGAGAGATGGAGAGATACATACTAATGCAGGATACGGGGTCCAAAGTGGATGGCTTAGGTTCCTTGCTGCCAAATTTCTCATCCGTTCCATTCACTGGTCGTCTGGCACCAGGCTGCTGACCAAAAAAAAAAAAAAACAAGATCTTTTTAGCATCTGACCAAGTCAGTAACTTCAAGTGCCAGTCATTTAATATTGCTCTTAAGTCATTCCTGATATATTTCTCATATCTAACGGGCTTTTAAATATTACACGTGACTTTGTCTTAAACTAACAGCAGTGTTGTCAGCAGAGTCAAGACACTGCTTTGACACATAAGTGAATGTGAAAACACACACACACACACAAGATATTTATTGCCGTGTGTATCAAGATCCCTACTGACCGCCAGATCATCCTCATCTGAGTTGAAGAGGTTGTCCAGGTCGTTGATTGACACCACCAGGTCTGTCTCGTGGATCAGGCTGGTGGAGGCCATGCGATTGTGAGCAGCTGCACGCTGAGCATCTGAAAACACACACACACACACACACATAGATGCTTGGATGTTTGGTGCTGACACTAATATTTCCAGGATCTTACTCTTAATGTACGCAAGTGGATTTTGGCCACTTGAGGGCAAAAATGTTGCTTCAAGCAATGACTGGTTAGTTTGACTCTCAAGGGTGGCCTCAATTCAGGAACAAGGTTTTCTCCAAAAATTCAATTACTGAAATGCTTTCAGTGTGACAAATCTGTTATATGAGATTTAAATTAAAAGTAATTGAGAATGAATGTTACTTATTTAGTAAATTAATTTCTATTGATATCTTGAAAAGACTGAGAAAATGTAGCTGACAGGTTTTATTCAGTGTGCAGTCTCCTTAAATCTCTTTAAACACCAAGATGCAACTTGCACATTTGAGAGTTACTATCTAGGTCTTTTGAGAGAGACAGTACAACTGACTGTGTCAAGGTAATGTTGAAAAATAAAGAGGCTTCTTACCATCTGATGGACCTGTCCCTCCATCTTCACCCTATAAAAGATAAAAGAACAAATGCTTAGATGAACAGACAAACAGCAACACATTACATGCCACTGAAAAAATCTTAAAACATTTATTAAACAGTTCTCTGAACTGAAATAGCTCATAAAATTGCACTCTGATATCAATGAAATTCTCACACTACTGAATGGGGGCACCTAGCTGGGAAAAGTCTACTTAATTACAGTGTAAAAATGTGTTTGTGTGTGCATGTGTGAAATCCTTTAAGCCCAAAACTGTGATTCAGAAAATGTACCAATACACTGGAAGACAAAAATAAAACTACTAAAACAGCAAGATTACGCATGCAAAAGAGGCGACTTTCTCCAATCTATTTGCAAAATAATAAACTGTGCAATAATAAAAATGACAGTAAAGAGAGAATATTGGAGAGAAACAGACAAACAGGGAGAAGGGGCTGTTTGCTTCTGCTGTCGCAAATGAGATTTCCAGTGTAGGCCAGAGTGAAATCATGATCCAAGGAATGGCCTCTTAGGCTCCTGCCCAGACATCAATATCTGGGAGGGCTGGCCTTCTGTATGAGTGTGCTCCTCTGGCGTGTTGTGTGTACACTGTGCTGAGCAGTTTGAGCAGAGGAACAGCAATGTTATGTCCCAGCCATTGATTTCATTACGCTCCAGGGTTTTCTGAGTATCGCAGGCTTTAATCTGTCGCCCTTAGAGGCCCGATCCACAGCAGCACACAACATCCACACCAAGGCCACAATCTATAGGTAACAAAGATACCTTAACCCCTCATCAATAACCTTGGGGGAGACAGTGTAGCATCTTTACATATTACACAAGCTCTTGTGACTCCAAGGTTGCCTGTATGAAAGCATCCCACCACCTTTTTCCCCCTCTAACCCCCTGCTCCAGCTTTCCATGCTTGTATCTTTTACTTAATTCATCAAGCAGTGACACAGGAGGACTATGCAGTGGTATGGTGATTAGATGATTGTGTACTCCAATTCCAAGATTGCCTGCTTATGTATGGTTTACACAAGATCTCTGCACTTCACAGTGAGCCACCAGCAAGTGATTTAATAGTCTGATGAGCTGTAAATACATGTTTGTCAAGCTCCAAAACCACTGACTCAATATAAATGAATCATTAAAAATAATTACTTAATCTCAAACTTTTAATTTGATGGAGCAATAAAATCCTTTAGAGGGAGATTCTCCAGGTTTAGAACAAATACGTGCCAGGTAGGAGGTAAAATATATTGCAGCTACATTAATAAAAAAAGTTTCACAAAAAAACAAACTCCAAAGCTATGAAGTTATTATTTTAAGTAATAACCAGGGAGGAAAAAAGCACACACAAGCATGTGGTGAATATATACACACACACCAAATACAGCACACAGACGGTGGAAGAGCTCCATTGCACAGACTGCTCTTATGGGACTCTTCAGTCCACTGAGAGCTGCCTTCACCCTTACATTCCAGCACATATCGGGGGGTGTGCAGCGGGGTCATAACCAGCCAGAGGAGAAGGAAAATATTTCAGTGTGCTTTTTAAGGCTCAACGGTTCAGTGAGCCAGGTTTGTGGCACAGTGACGTCTACTGAAAACGTGCAGAACGGGACACACACTAAAACATACACTGAATCTCCCTTTCAAAGCTTAGGGGCAATGCCATCTAACAGGTGGTCCTTCCCTGGAACTGATGTCAAAAGCCACAGAGGCGGAAGCAGAGCAGTAGAATACAGGGAGAAGGGAAAGGAGGAAGAGGGCAGATCAAATAGGAAAAACACAACAACTCAAAGGAAATCAAACAGACTAACTATTTGGTGTTCCTTTGGGCGCAAATAACAATAGTGATTCAAGAATCGTTTCCTGCTCACTTAGACTTGGGCAGTGAAAGCGGATGTATGCAGAAAGTGGTTGCCCTGTTATTTTTAGTGCAGTGTTGCTGAGGATGCTGATGGCCTATTTTCTAACTCGCCTGCTCCCAGATCTTAAAATCAGCCCTCTTGTCCTCTTTTTACCCAGGGCAACTAGTGAAGGAAGGCTTGGATGAAGTGAGAGGCTTGGCACTACTACACATTTTTCAAACTGTCACTGCAGCTTCTGTAATAAATCCAATGCACTATAGCTGTGAGAGGGATTAAAAGCAGTCAAAAGGCACTGAATAGCTGCCTTCTAAGCAGAATTAATTTCATGTGTTCAGGTAAACTAACCACAAAAATGAAATGGCAGATTTTTTAAGTTAAAAAGAACATTTAAGGAAGAACCACCCGTATTAAAAGTGGTAGCTAAACTGTGTAAACATCCCAGCATTAAAACTGACTGGGCTTCAAGGTGATGAATCTAAAGCTAAATCATGACATATGTCTCATGCAATAATGTCCTCTTGAATGAGAGATCTGTTGACTTATGTCTTTTGGACCCGATTTGAAATCACTATATCTCTGCAACCACGAACCGCCCGTGAACGTTTATTCCCCACCCTTTCGTGTGGTAGAGTTTATTAATAAAACTTGATAACTCACTTAATGATTTGTAATTTTGTGTAATTGTCCCATGTTGCTATCAAGAAATACTGTATTTTTTTAATCATTAAGATGATCAGTGAAGGAAAGCAGCTAAGCACATTTAAGCTGTACACATACTTCAGTTAAGTCATTTACATGTGACGTTACTTGCATGCAGTTTTTTCCTTGTTTATCTAAAAGCTATAGATACAAGTTATTTTGTATACCAAAAATTCACATTATAAAGCATTAGGGTTTTAACAGTGCATCCAGAAGGTATTCACAGTGCTTCACTTTTTCCACATTTTGTTGTCTTACAGGCTTATTCCAAAACTGATTAAATTCATCCTTTCCCTCAAAATTCAACACACAACACCCCATAGTGACAATGTGAAAAAGTTTTGTTTTTTTTTTTTAAATGTTTGCAAATGTATTAAAAATGAAAAATTGAGAAATCACATGTACATAAGTATTCATAGCCTTTGTTCAATACTTTGTTGATGCACCTTTGGCAGCAATTACAGCCTCAATTCTTCTTGAATATGATGGCACAAAATTGGCACACCTATCTTTGGGCAGTTTTGCCCATTGCTCCTTGCAGAACCTCTCAAGATCCATCAGGTTGGATGGGCAGCGTCGGTGCACCGCCATTTTCAGACCTCTTCAAAGATGTTCAATTGGATTCAAGTCTGGGCTCTGTCTGGGCCGGTCAAGGACATTCACAGAGTTGGCCTGAAGCCACTCCTTTGTTATCTTGGCTGCATGCTTAGGGTCACTGTCCTGCTGAAGGATGAACCGTCACCCCAGTCTGAGGTGAAGAGCACTCTGGAGCAGGGTTTCTATCCAGGATGTCTCTGTACATTGCTGCATTCATCCTTCCCTCTATCCTGACTAGTTGCCCAGTTCCTGTCACTGAAAAACATCCCCAAGGCATGATGCTGCCACCACCATGTTTCACTGTAGTGATGGTAATGGGCAGGTGATGAGTGGTGCCTGGTTTCCTCCAAACAATTCAATCTTTGTCTCAGACCAGAGAACTTTGTTTCTCATGGTCTGAGAGTCCTTCAAGTGCCTTTTGGAAAACTCCAGGTGGATTGTCATGTGCCTTTTACTAAGGAGTGGCTTCCGTCTGGCCACTCTACCATACAGGCCTGATTACTGGATTGCTGCAGAGATAGTTGTCCTTCTGGAAAGTTTTCCTCTCTCCACAGAGGAACACTGGAGCTCTGACAGAGTGACCATTGCGTCCTGGGTCACCTCCCTGACTAAGGCTCTTCTCCCCTCTGCTCAGTTTAGACAGCCGGCCAGCTCTAGTAAGAGTCCTGGTGGTTCCAAACTTCTTCCACTGACAGATGTTGGAGGCCACTGCGCTCACTGAAACCTTCAAAGCAGCAGAAATTTTTCTGTACCTCTCCCCAGATTTGTGCTTCAAGACAGTCCTGTCTCAGCAGTCTACAGACAATTCCTTTGACTTCATGTTTGGTTTGTGCTCTGACATGCACCGTCAACTGTGGAACCTTATACAGACAGGTGCGTGCCTTTCCAAATCATGTCCAATCAACTGAATTCACCACAGGTGGACTCCAATTAAGCTGTAGAAACATTTCCAGGATGATCAGTGGAAACAGGATGCACCTGAGCTCCATTTTGAGCTTCCTGGCAAAGGCTGTGAATACTTATGTACATGTGATTTCTTGATTTTTCATATTTAATACATTTGCAAACAGTTCAAAAATTTTTTTTTTCACATTGTCATTATGGGATGTTGTGTGTTGAACTTTGAGGGAAAGAATGAATTTAATCAGTTTTGGAATAAGGCTGTAACAACAAAATGTGGAAAAAGTGAAGCGCTGTGAATACTTTCTGGATGCACTGTATGGCTATAAAGCATGCGCCAAAACCAGTGAACTACACTGATGGTTGGAGAGTACTGGACTCGATTTTTCTGAACAAGTACTTCTACTTTCTTAAACCCTATTTAAGAATAGCATAACCAGGGACGTTGTAATTCGGAAACCATCCCCCCCCTTTTCAAAGACAGCACAACGTTCCCTACAGAATCCTGCAATGCATGTTATCCATCTTATCGTCCATCATTTCAACTTTATCTTTCCATGAATGGCTCTCCAGTCTGTAATAACAGCAGCCCACCTGAACTTGCACCAAATTTTTTGTCCGAACTTTCATTTATCTTCAGCAGCACAGCATCCATAAATATCATGCAGGAAAGAGGCAGGAGAAAGGGGTGGAGAAAAGAGTAAAAAGAAAAAAAATTGCAAAAAGGAAAAAGACCAAATTCACAAAGACTCTGATTCATGCAGTACTGATATTATCTCTGGACCTTTGTGTTTGATGAAAAGTGGTATTTTGGAGCTGAGCTTTTTTTCTTGGAAATTACAGTCATGGCAGACTCTCGGTATTAAGATCACAGATGACCTCTGGAAAAATTACAAATTACTAGAGGTGCGGAGCTAATGCATGTCCTGACCAAACGGGGCTAAAGACAATGATTCTGAATGTAAGAATTTGTTAAAGCATGTAAATTGCAATAACGGTGATGGTAACAGCATGTCATGGACACCACACTGGTCACTGTTAATGAGGTTATATTTTAGTTTTGGTTGACAATTCAAATGTGAAGATTATAGTTAATATAAAAAAAGTATAATCAAAACAAAATATCTAAGACCCAAAAATGTGTTTAAAAAAAAAAAAAAAAAAAATTGTACCCCATCTCTGTCTGACACTCTTGCTCAGAAGACCAATGAGCAAAAGGGACCTTTTTAACAGAAAGGCTGGCATAATACATCCATTACAGGATCCACTACAGAGAGGATCACATAAGTGATATTCTGCAGACAGCTGAGGATCATTCCTCACTCCTCTACGTAGCTGGCCCTACCTTATGTTTCTTTCCTGGCTCCCGCTCCCCGCCTGCCTTATCCTTCTTGTTGGAGAACGTGAATTTGACATCTCCTTCCTCAAAGGCGTAGGGGTCCACTTCAGTCTCGTGCTCGCCATCACTTACAGCAGCGGCTAGATATTGGTTCATCCTGGCTCGATACATCTGAATGCGCTCTTCGGAAACTTTCAGTGGCCATTTAGACGTGGACATCACCCTGAAGAAAAAGAAATACTCAGGTGTGAGAATGCTTGGATAGCATTAGTGCATTAACAGATAATTCTAAAGTAGGAGTCTGAGCAGTGAATAATGATCAAGAGTGGAACTGTATGTGAATAAAATGATAGAGGAACATTTTCCCCAGCTGCTCTGTTTTGGCCTGATATCATAAGTCAGTGCTGCTACCATTTTTGTCTGCAGTTATAGAAATGGCAGCGACTGCAACCAGTTCTGACAGCTGTCATGCAGAAGAACTAATGCATCATGTTTGTTGTCAGACAATTACATTTCTGCTGGATTTATGAAAACATGGTGGCTCCAGCACTGACAGCTTACTCTTCCAGACAGACACCGTTATCACCTGTTGCTGTGGTATCGCTCATCAAAATATCTTATATAGCCTTGACTGTGGCCTGCTTGTTCCTCATATGTAACAGACCAGAAAGGAACCAAAAAAAAGAAGAAAACCCCTGGCTGCTTGGCAGGAGAGGGGTGACTGGTGCAATTTATACACTATTCTCCACCCTCACTGCCTGCAACAAGTCTCTGTACTTCTGTCCTCCCGTCATGCCTGTCCAGCTTTGATGCAAGGTGATGGTGTGCAGTGGCCTGGGCCAGAGATTAGCCAACATTCACAGCTGTAGCTGGGGGGATTACAGCTAGGATAGGCCATCCAAGAGCCCGGCCCCACATGGGATTGCATAACCTCGCTGATAATTCCCACTACGGCCACCGTGGTCATCATGCCTATCTTCACACTGGATGTACCCTCCACTCTTCCACTTTGTCCATCTGTGATACCTCAGTAGCAGCGTTTACTTGGTAAGTCTCTCTCCAGAGGCTGCCAAACTGATAGCTAACAGACAGTACTTTTATCAGCTCCGACTCTATTACACTAGCAGTTGCTCACGCTTATCTTTATCTAACCCCATCATTATTCTTCCGCTCTCATAGCTTGGTGTGTTTGTGTGTAGGAATCAATGAGTAGTGCTGGCCCTGCACATTGGTGATGTATGAGGTCAAAAGGGCACATAACAAGAGATTAACATGCTGCATGCAGCTAAGCGCCACACTAAACACTCTGAAGTTGGGGGATGAGAGGAGGAGTGATCTAAGAGCGCAAGAGTCAGAAAGAGGAGGAAGGCAGGGTTTGTATCATTACTATTTCAAAACTTTTTTTGTTTTTACTATTAAAAGTGTTTCAAAGTAACTCATCAGCACTCTATAAAAGAACACAAGCTGGGATAGTTAGTTTTTCCAGAGAAAGAGGGGAATGAATGATGATAAGGATTGAGATGTAATTGACAGGTGCCACTCACTCTGTGACTGATATCAGGCTGTCTTGCGATGCAGAGGCTTCCTCCTTCAACTTGTCTCCAGGCAGCAGTGGCGTGGGCACCTCGGCTTCTTTCCTTCTGGGTAACTTGAATAATCTCCACGGTGAGTGGGAGCTGTCGTCTTCCATGCTGATCGCTGCACCCACGTATGCAGTGGGCTCAGGAGGATCAGAGTAGGCAGAGTTTCCGGGATGTGGGTTGGGGTGATGGGAGTGGAAGTGCTGATTCAGAGCCTCTGGCCCTCCATGGTCTTCGCTGCCACCCTTCGCCCCGACCAGGCAGGGTTCCAGTGGTGGCTGGTAAAAGTGTTGGCTGTTGGGGGTTGAAGGGTTCTTCATGCCCTCCCCTGACTCTTCGCCACGCCCACAGGGGTGAGGACTAAGTGGTGGGGGCTGAGGGGAGTTGGCCTGTTCGGACGGCCCAGTGCTAACGATCCCACTGTGGAGCTGGGGGGCTTTTTGGATGGTGGACATATCCGCAGTGCGAATACTAGGAAATCTTCCTCCATCCTGACCCCTTATGGCTAACCTTTGGCCAGCTGTTGCATCAGTATCTATGGATGCTTCGTCACTGGCCAGGCTGCGATGATGGAAGGGCGTCTGGGGTCTTTTCTGCTGCTTGTCACCTTTCTCTGGCTTTTCTCCTCCAGTTTTGTGCTTGCTAGGAGGCTGGGAGGGTTGGCCAGCTGACTGACTTTGGCCTGTGGTGCTGCCCGTTCGCTGCTTCACTGATTTGTATCTGCAGGGAAGAGAACAAACAGGTGAACCAGGCGAATACAGTAAGACTATGACATACGAATGACAGAAAGCAAAACAACTGCAGATACAGAGATGATCAAATCATGAAGACTCCAATGTGGAAAGCTCATTTTTTATGTGCACCAGTCACATCGAATTCTCCAATAAAACATCAATCAACTCAATTATGCTCACCTGCAATGAGGCAGCCTCCCTAATTTATCCCAAATCAATTATTAGGAAACACCTATTCCACAAAGGCTAATGCATATTCATAATTTTTGTAATTATTCACATTAAAACTCATGACATGAACAAAACGACTTCGAAAAGCTTTAATATTGTGTTTTCCCCCAAAAATAAAAAATAATGAACCAAATAAACAAAGTGCTGTCAGAGGAGAATAAACAATATCTCAAGTAAGCCTGTTTGCCTTCTGCCAGTTAAAATGATGGATTGTGTTGGTTTTTTCAAAGTTTAATGCAACACGCCAAGGATTCACCACAGTCATAAGGACCTGCTGGCAAACTTGCAACCTAATTGCACTCACAGGAACCAAAGCCACACTATGGGGTCAGTGTCAGTGCTTCTGCGATGAATCAAAACTCATGCACTCCTAATGGCTGCACATTAGGGTGCAGATGAGGAAGCTACACCTCTTTAACAACCAGGGTAATCATATGACCTGACATTCAGATGTCAAGAAACAACAAATCTCTGAAACAAAAGGCAATGACCAATAAAACTTCCCATTTCTGTGTTCCCAAAGTGTTGGGTGGTTGCCAACAAATTAGCATGCTCCAGCTGACAGGCCCAATCCACTCTGCACTCATCCACGGTCCAAAGTGGGTGGAGGGGGTAGGGTGAGGTGCAGAGGATTCCCCAGTTGAAGTGCATACAAATTTGTGTGGACTGGGCTCGGCAAAAACACATGCACTTACACACAAAAATCCAATTTAGACAGCACTTGCTTATTAACCACAAACCTTCAACCTACTGGTTTGCTCGCCCACTGAGGAAACCAGTTAAGCATCCCTAAATCCAGTATACTGGTTAGCCGTGTGGTTTACAGTGCACAAGCTTGAGTTTCAATGCACTCTTGAATTACACAGCTGGCTGCAACTGTAGTTTGCCAGGAGTGAGAGAAAAGCTGAAGACTGAGGGACACAGAGACAGCAGATTGATGTTTATTTAGCGAATGAGGAACTGAAGGCTGTCATTATGTAAAATGTGAGACAACAAAATGTCTATATGTTGCTCACACACACACACAAAAAAAAAAAAACACGTACAGGTGTAAACAAGACAAAAAGAATATAATTAACATTAAGGTGTCAAATTACTGCATACAAAATTATATGCTTGCATACAATGGGTGTGTTATTTTATTCTTAAATTGGGTGCTTGTAATTGGAATATTATGGAGATAGAAGCTTACTTAAGACTTTCTCTGTATATGCCAGTAAGTGTCAGTTGTGACTGTGTCCAGGTGTCCTTATGGATAAAAACAGGGACACCAGGGACAGATGCATAAGAACTCATTTAACATGTTCTCAACTTATTTGCCCGTATTAACAACATTCAATGTGCACACTCCTTTTGAGCTCCATCAGAGGTCAAACTATACACTTTCTCCCCAAAATCAATCCAGTCAGTGTGGGAATAAAAATGTCTGCATTACAGAAACGCACAACCCAGCAGAGGTTTCAGCCCCGCCACAACTGTCACTTATACAAAATAGTGATAAATTGAAAAATGTGAAGAATAATATGCTTGTCAAAGTCTAGATGGCGATGTAACTTGCCGATATTTCGCTGACTATGCCCCTCTGTGCCAGCGTTCAAAGCCCTGTAGACTCTGTATAACCTCTTTGAAACGTCTTTGAGCACACATGTATGAGCAATACATGCACATAATGCACATCAACTGACCTCGAACAGCTGCAGTGTGACCTCTGCGAAGGCTCCACAAAATCCCAGGTCCCCACTTTCTCACTCAGCTCCTCCTCGCAGGTACCGTTGGTTGATGATGAAAACTTTCGCCTAGTGGGGGGGGGGGGGGGGGGGGGGGCAGCAAAAAAAAAAAAAAAAAATA
>VUQH01039391.1:0-10804 GCA_015106775.1 Etroplus canarensis
ATATAGCGGTGATACCTGCTGTGATGTATGGTTTGAAGACAATGTACCTTTCAGCTGCTCCATTGTATTCTCCGCCAAGGGGTCGCCGCAGCAGATTAATCCGCATTGGTAATTTGGCAGAGGTTTTACGCCAGATGCCCTTCCTCACACAACCCTCCATGGTGAGAGGGGCTTGTGCCGGTTTGGAGACAATGGCGCTGACAAAAAAAAACAAAAACAAAAAACAGGAGACGAAACTGGAGGTGGCAGAGTTGAAGATGCTGGGATTTTCACAGGGAGTGACCAGGATGGACAGGATTAGAAATGAGTACATCAGAGGGACAGCTCAGGTTAACTGATTTGAAAGCAAGGCTAAGATGGTTTGGACATGTGTAGAGGAGGGACAGTGGAATCACTGGACTAAGGATGTTGAAGATGGAGCTGCTGTAGCCACAAAGGGGGGGAGAAACTCCATGTTAATGCCTGTGGATTTAGAATGAGGTGTCATGAAGGCTCCTTTAAATTGCCCAATATTGTTGCCTGAGTATATCCAGCTATTTTATTTTGAAATCAGGAAGTTGAGGATTTCCATGTTGTGGGACTTGCCGCTGCTCCTTCTTTTCCCAGTATTAAACCTTGGGGGAGGGATCCTTGAGTCCTGCTGCCGCACAACTACGCTAGACTAGAGGCTGTACTTTCCGACTGTTTGAGTCAGGCAGGCGGTGGTGGGTCTACATAAAAATAGCTTTGAAAGGCGATTAGGTATGACGGATGCTGCCGGGGCTCCGCGGGACTGCACGTAAAGATGAGGATTCCACCGGTGAGTGACTGGGTTTGTTTTCGTGACATTTCACAGGTCTGTTGTTGCTCTTACAAAACCGCCATTGCAACGGCAAGTGTTGATGCAGCCCAAGTGAGCGTGGACGGCTGCCGTGGTGTTTTACGGTTTATGTTGCTAGTTTAACGGCGAGGAATACCGAGAGGATACCGTTAAGGTAACACTATATGTTAGGTCTATTACACAACACGCTCTCCCTTGCACTGCGAGCTGCAGATAGACGGCCAGTGAAGCGGTAGCAGTGCGACAAGGAGGGAAATACTTTGCCGTGGGTGACTTCGTGTGAGGATGAATGCTTTTTTTGGGGGGCGTCCCCGTTATGACCGCGTTTAGCCGCGAAGCAAACCGAGCCAGTGACCGTGTGAGTGTCCGTCTGAGCGGCAAGTCGCTGCCGTTACTCAGCGCACGACTGCCCGCTGAACCTTCGTGGCTATTTCTAGCTTCCTCCAGTACAGCCTGCTCCCATTCAGGGATATTAATTGTTGTCCAAAAATTCAAATCTTGACCACACTGTTATGGTGACTCGCTCATAAGTGTTTGGGAAACTTACTCGTGGCCTTTTCTTGAATTTGGTTAGCTGCCCGGCTAATACAACTACCCAAGTTAACAAACAAACCCCCAGCTGCTGCCGTGGTGTATCCGCACCAGTTTAACCTGCCGTGTTTAATAACACGAAATACCTTCGCACGTGTTTACCCGGTCCACCTGAGAGTGATATTTATCCAGCGAGGCTGCGTTTGGCCTGCAGGCAGCAGCCACAGCCACAGTGCCACTTACAGTTGCATAATCCAAGCAAATGGTCATCTATGAGCGCTCAAGAGCTGGTTGATGAGCTTTCTTGGTGGTGTGTTTTCTGCATTCGGTCTCCAGGCCTTGGATTGTGAAGGATTGCAAAATCAATTTAGAATATGTTTTTAAATGTCACTGAAAGTGCAGTTAGGTTTTCAAAGTATGACTTTTTTACATTTAGACTTGCTAAAGTTGGGCATCTCAGCTTCTACAGTGCTACTTATGGTCGCATGATGCTCATCTGTCTGCTCTTTGAGCTGAGTGGGGTTTCTTAGTGTTGTCTTTTGCAGTTACCACACAGACTGGTGTCCAGGTCTTGGTAGTGAAGGATTACATGCAGGTTTTTTTCTGGCAAGTGCACAGCAAAGGCAATGATTCTTATTTGATGGAAATCTATGCATTTTCCTATTGGTTCATAAACAAAATATTATTTAACTTAAGTAAAACTCCTGCTAACAAACCTGGTTTAAAGCTCATGTTAAAACGACTTTAACAAGGGGCAAGGGGATTTTCTTTTGGCACTGCTGACAAGAACTGCTTTGGTGGCAGCCAAAAATTCAGACTACATTTTAAAACTATGTAGTTGGATTAAAGTAACATTATCAAGGGTTACTTGTTTACATTTTGTTGTATCAGAGTCACACGCCGTATGTTATGTCTGTCTGCTGCTGATGAACAATTTTATTATGGGGTCATGAGGACTTTCCTTGCAAAATATTTGTAATATAGCTGCCATTACTGACTCCTTATGTCTGTCTTTATTTTGTCATATAAATGTAGTGTTATGATAATAGAATTGCATATTAAACAAGGCCAAAATTTGGTTGGTGTGTGTACAAGTAATCCTTGTCAGCTTAAAGCTCAGGCTTCAAACTGCTGTAAACACTTGGTTTTAGGTAGTCTTTACTCTGTTTGATATCAGCGAGAGTGCATATCCCTCATATGGTTTTCGCAGACACACAGCTGTGGCTTTGAATACAGAAGCTCCACCCACTTTTTATTCAGACCTTTTGGTTGAGAGGGTCAGCCAGTCAGAAGAAGGTTGGCTTAAAGGAGAGAAACTAAAAACAACTTGTTTCAGACCTTGGATGAACCAGTGTGCACTAGTAAAAGATAAATAGGAAATATTTTAAAACTGTATCATTCAAAGCTACTAGTTAAGGCTGAGAATAAAAGTATGGCGTTTGAAACAAAATTGGAAACATTTATATAGTTATCTTATTTCCAACTTGTTGGAAACCAGACTATCTATCTATCTATCAAGCTAATGTTCTTCTGTCTGTTCTTAAGCGCTGCTTTGGTGAGATTTCTTGCTACTATGTCTTTTGTATTTGGTCTCCAGGCCTTAGTCCAGGTCTGGAGGTGGATTTATGCAGAAGTGGGCCCATACAGGGGCCACCTTGAATAGTCATCAGTTGTGACAAATTAAAAATGGATTTGGGACCCACAAGAAGGTTACATCATATGCTATTCAGATATCCAAGTGTATTTTTATTAATCATCTGGCATCGCATGGCTTCTTTCACCTGATGTGAAACAAACAGGACATTTGATAATTGTTTTTACTTTACACAAAGCAGGAGAAGATGATATTCCACTCCATCTTCAGGTGGTTTTAAATCCCAGAGAGTCTGTGTGATAAGACTGATCCAGCAGGCACCCATGCAAAGACGGGCTCTCGTGTGCAGAGACGTCCCAGATGTAGGTTACTGAATGCTTTCAGAAGAATTACGAGTCTCCCTAATGGCAGCCCAGCAGCCTGTCTCCCTGTGCTGTTTTTTCTTTGTAGTGCTGGTTAAATGTAGATCAAACATGAGGGAGAAAGGAACCTTCTAATAGCTTCTGACACTTTCTGTGAAGCAGAACATCTCTTTATAATAGGAGGAAAGATACTTTCCTTTTTCAGATCTCAGCGGATTTACCTTTTCAACCTCTTCTGTCTAAGAAATAATCTTATTTTTAGGGGAGCATGACCTTTTGGGGAATGCAGACCTGTGGCATGTTTTCTTTTATTTTTATATATTTATATATTTATATATTTATATATATATATATATATATATATATATATAACTTTTATTTATTCTCCAGGTTTAAAAAAAAAAGCTTACAGGAGGAGGAGGAGGACGTAGGACAACTCCCAGGGTACTCCCAGTCCGGGCATTAAGCATTACATAATAATGTGTCATTCAGTCATGCGATCATGCTGGTAGAAAGTGATGTCAGTCTATTCTTAAAGAGAGGAAGTGATCATTTGAGGTTTCCTCTGTTCACCCCCAGTAGACGGCGTCTGGAACAAGGCAGTGTTGGATGTGGATCTAAAAGTGCTGTGTCTCAGGATATGAGTTTGCAGCACTGGGAAGTTAGAAAAAAGACATGCAGTTTACTTTCACAATGAGAACTTTCATGTGAAAAGTTTTTCTCCTAATCCAGAGTCCCTTGGTTAATCTCAAAGCTTCAAATACCTATTACCTTCCCTCTCGAACCATTCATGGATTAATTTCATAATTAATCATTTTGTTTATAAAATTGCACAAATAATTCAATAATTTTTTTGTTAGACTAACAGTCAGATAAAGAGCAGCAGCCTATTTTCCTTATAAAAAATGTTCCACAGCCCCTGTTGATGTCTTTAAAGATACTTATTTTGTCTAACCTTCAGATCAAAAGTCAAAGACTCAAAATGGGGAAAAAATAAAAACTAAAATCAAACTTTGTGTAAGAATTTAAAACGAAAAGAAAAAAATTCCCCTTTTTGATTAAAATAATTGAAATATCTGCAGACCCCTGTATTTTGTTCAAGTCTTTATCTTGCTTGTTGTGTTATGTATGCATCCACTGTAGAAAACAATGTCAACCTTGAGGGCAAATATATGCTAATCTGCAGGTAATACTAATCTATACCAATAAATTTATACTAATCAGTTAATTGGATGAGTGTTTAAGACATTTGCAAAAAAGGTGAACATTCAATATTGCTCTTTTAACTTCCTGAAACCCAAGCTCCTGTTTGGGATTCTTAGGGTGCAACAGGTCCACACTACATAGACAAAAGTATTGGGCCACACCTCTTAATAATTGAATTAAATTGTGATTGTGAGCCAGCCATATCAATGTCTATAAATTTAGTTAGGCGTAATGTCTGAGTGTCCAGATGCTTATATGCACGTGCTTATCCCCTTCTCATGAGATTATTCTATTTTGAGCATGAAAGATCACTTTTGATTTTAACATCAGCATATCACATCATCATTTAAGGTCCACCTTTTCTGAGCTCTCTCTAACATCACATAGTATTCATCATGACACGACTCTCATTCCAGTTTCAGGTCAGACTACACTAAAAAGTAAACAGAGAGATAATTTAGTTACCCAAATGCAGGGTTTTTCCTGCATATTAAAAAAATTGCCGCCCACTAAAGAGGTCCCCAGGACTGGGATTTATAATGGTATTTGTAAGTGGGGTTCAGCTTACTAAAGCCTAAAATTGATTTTTGCTTATTAAATGGCTGAAAAATAACAGGAAAATGCACAGACTTCTCTTAACTAAGGTAAAGACTTACCTAATGTCTGAGTCCCAATGGCAGTTAATTTGCATTCATATAAAACAGAAAATTATCACATTTGAAAAGCTAAAAATTAGAAATGTGAAGTGAGTCATCAATTATTCCAATGTCACTTGATATTTTTCAGCTGATCTAAGAAAGTCATTTAGCAACAAATCATTTCAGGTTTTGGATAGATATTTCTTTATTTATCCAAATACACAATGCTTTATTTTCTTGTATTTTTTAAACTTTGTTTTGCACATGTAGGTTGGTTTATCTGTGCTTTACTGTGTGATCTGAACTTTTTTCCTCTGCTCAATCAGTGAAACAGTTTATGAAGCTGTATGACCTTCACCTCCTTTGTGTTGTGGTTGAAGTGATCATTTATTTCCAAAACAGCTTTCCTTCATTGTAAAATTCACAGCGTCTGTCTCTGTGTGTGTAAATGCAGCCATCAGCTGGTGGCTTCTAACCGGTTACCGTTTACTCTTGAGCTCTCTTAAATACTTCATGAGCTGAGACCAACTCTGAACACTTAGGAACATTTATGCAGGACATTTATTCTTAATTTTAAGAGGAAATCTTGGCTCGTTCTCAGAGTTTAGTTAGCAAAAACCCCAAATTTTGCTCTTGAATGACTTTATGCATACAAACTCCGATTTCTTTTTCTTTCCGTTTTTGTACAGATATTTTAAATCTCTCTTATCAGGAAAGCACAAGTGGAAATAATAACTTTAACTATGTGAAACTAATATTGAAAGGGGCTCATGCCAGTGAGACAACATGTACAGTACCTAAATCCTGGAATTTCTGCACTTCTTGTTAATAATGGCTTCTGGTCATTTAATTGCTGTGGCGTGAAGTATTTGCTGCAAAACGGTCCTATTGCAGAAGTATGAAGGAATAGAAGGCACGCATTTATGTGTACATATGCATAAAAGGGATGTTAAAAATGATTAAAAATTCAAAAATTAAATTATATTAAATTTTTAAAGAAAAATCGTAAATATTGATGTATTAATAAACTAAACATGTCCCAAATTCAGTGAATACGTGTGGAAGTAGTAAATTACCAAAAGATAAACATCAGACTACACTAATGATTGTAGAGAATATCCACCTCATTGGTGAGGAAGTGAATGCAGCTCCCTTTCAGGAAATAACAGGAAACAGTCCTGTTCTAATAGAGGACCTAATGAATTGTTTAGCATTCTGGTATGTCCGAGCTTCCTCACTGTTTTTATCCTTGTCTTATTTAATTTTGCTGCCATACCAGGCAGGTCCAGTTGGGTATGACTCATCATGTTAGTAGCCTGCTGGGTCACTTCAATATTAGCATGTCTGGCTGACACTGGAGCGTGACTCTTGAAGTAAACCTGGAGATCAGCTATTGTTTACTTGATTTAAAAATAGTTCCTTGTTGTGTTTTGTACTTATATTGATAAGATAACACAAATGTAACCAAGCATATTATATTCAAGCTTGTTTAAAAATTATCCTGATGGATAAAACCTTTGTTGATGAGGCAGGATGCTTTTTGGAATTCATTTTGTGTGTCCTGATTTGACCAAATCAGACATGAATATTTTATTAGGGTTAGGTGATTAAACTGATTCTAATTTTTGGATTCGTTAGTAAAAAGCTCACATTTTTCACCCCTTTCCTTTAAAGCAATGACATTTAATCCCTTTCTTAAAGCCCAAACTCATTCTCTGTTTGGTTCAGCTCAACCCAGGATGACTGAAAGTGAGCATTCAGTCAGTAATATTCATCTAGAAAAACTCTTTAGTTTTGTAGTTGAACATGCAATATTGTCAACGGTTCCTTGCAGAGTCTCTTACCCAGTCACCATCCTTTTGGTAATACTCAACTGTTGACTTCAGCTTTATGTTGCGTGCCCCGTGGCTCCTGTACAAGTCACCTGGGGCACTCATGACCACTGCTTCCTGCTCGTCACACCCATATGTACCCTCAGACATTCAGTGGTGGAGGCAGGCCAGCCGTCGCTCTTGTGAGATGGGCTTTTAGGGTCAGAAACGCCCCCAGTCAGGGCTGTGTGTGAGAACCTGCAGATTTGGTGATTAACCTGTGTCCACCTCCACCTCTATTTTTTATATATTTGTTTTTCATTTGAATTATATTTACAGTTTAATTAAGTTCCATAACTGCTTAATGATGAATAATTGAGTTACTCAAGATTACAATGGTAGAAAATTTTCTGTCCATCCGTCCACTTGTCTCTGTATGCCATTTAGAATGGACATCCCAAACATGGTTGTTTTAGCCACAGAGCTCTGACTGTAAATATAGAAGCTCTAGACAGCTGTTCAAATCCTTTGTTTACAAGGGGCAGCCAATCAGAATAAAACTGTCTTAAAGGTAGGGAGCTAAAACAACTTATTTCACACAGATTATGAACTGTGACTGTTGTGAGGATAATTCATGCAAAGCTACTCTACTAGTCCAAGGATAAAAATAAGAACATTTTGTAGATAAAATGGTAAAGACTCCATTATTTAAATATACAAACAAAAACAAGAAAACAAACATTTAGATAAATAAGTATATTTTAAGTTGTACAGAAATGATTTAACACAATATTTCGGTCTACTTACACCAGTCTAATAATTGATGAGGCATTGGATCCGAATCAGAGGTGGGTCAACCAAAGCCAATTTACAGTGTTACGGGCTTTCTGTTACACAAGTTGTTATTGTGTTGTTCACAGAGCACTTATTATAATTGTCAGGTAAGCTGTTCTGTCATGCACGATCTTGATATTCTTGTCTAACTTAAGGCACCATCACCTTCTTATGTCTTTGATGGGTTTTGATGAGTTGCAGCATGTTCGCACACAGCATGTTCTTAGGAATTTTTAGCTGCAAGACCATTTTCCTCTCTGACTGACACATTCTTTCATGCACATATGTCTCCTCTAAAGTATCTTTCTGAGTTTACTTGTCTAAAAATATGACTCCTTCACGCACTTTGACAAAGATGCATTATTCAACGCCTCTGCAGAGTAATTAAATCTTAATCAGGGATGGGCTCCTGACTTTATGGAGGCGTGTCTGTGTGTGTTTGGGTGTGTGTTTGTGTACGTGCATGTGCTTACTAGAGATCCACTGCTTTTACAGTGCAAGATGGTTTTAGAAATCTTTCATTAAGAGAGAAACTTTTCTCGTCAACGGTGCTGAGGTTAGATGAGGTTAAACCTTGTTATTGGTCCCATTCAGCAGTTGATGCCAGTGATGTAAAGGTAATTTCATCTCCAAACTGGAATACCTCAGTTATGTTTTTTTTTTGGTTCTTTGTCCTGCTGATTCTGTTTCAGTAGAACTTATGCAACAGTATAACAACATTCTCTAGCTATAAACTGCATGTAAAAGTTTTGAAGTGCCTTAAATCTGCATTTTTTTTAATGGGGTGACTCCTGTTTGCTAAAGGAAGTCCGGTTGTGTAAATGTTCGAAAATGTCCCTTGGGTGCCAGAAGCTTTAATCTCAGTAAACTCTTTCCTGCTAAGTTTGTGGTCTAGTCTTTTTAATACAGCATGAAGTTTGTTTTGTAAATTATAGTTCCCATTAGTGTTTAGAAGGACAATAAAGCAGGCTGTGCTGTAGGGCATATAGTCTCTTTGAGTTTCATGGTAGGGCTGTCAAAATTCAAGTATATAATTAAATGTTTAAGAACATTTAAGATATTCGATTGTGAGGGGGGGGCACAAGCCAGTATACTCCTAGTGCTGGTTCCAAGTTTGGATAAATAGAAGGGTTGTATCAGGAATGGCATGCGGTGTAAAATTTGTGCCAAATCATATATGCAGATTCATCTGTTGTGGTGACCTTTTGGGAGAAGGAATAATCTAAAAGTTCTATTTCTATTTGTATTTTATATTTCTATTTATTGTGAAAACTGTACCATTTCAAACACACCTGCTCTTCTACTAACAACAGTGCACATGTTGTCATTAAATCACCTGTTACATCTTTTAAAAAAAATACACAACTCCCGATGCAAGCCCCTCTCACCATGGAGGGTTGTGTCAGAAAGGGCATCCGGTGTAAAACCGCTGCCAAATTACCAATGCGGATTAACCTGCTGTGGTGACCCCTTGGTGGAGAATACAAGGGAGCAGCTGAAGGTACATTGTCTAAAAAAGGCTAAGCTGGTGACAACTCAGCTTGAAGCTTCAAAAGCAGAACTAGCCAAACAAATAAATAACATCACAGTGGCTATGTCTGTCTTATATATGGAGTCTATGTCTCTAGCTTGCTCAATGATAGTGATATTTTGTATGTGCTCCGCCCTCAAGGGTTTCACTATTGTCTCGGTTCTATTTTTAGAAGACACAAGAAAAACTAGAGCATAAAACTTTCTTGTTTTTTCTAGTATGACTTATTTTAAAATTAAAGATAGTCCAAAGAAAGACTGTTTTTAAGGCTGAACAAAATGCATTAGTGAAGTAGCATCAAAATTAAATTTTAGGCCATATTTATGTTGTTTCCATTCCTGTTTTTTTAACCCCGGTCCTGCCAGCTATACAAACAGCTAGATGACCGGCAGTGAATAACAACACCAGAAGTGATCGATATATAGACCACCGGCAGTACTAGGGTTAAAATCATATATTTCCTCATGTAAAATTAAAACTTATAGGGGTAAACTTGCAGCCCAAGGACCATGAATTGCAGTCCAGTGTTTAATTGAATAAGTAATAAGTCTATAAAATACCCCAAGAAGTACTGTCTCCAGACTGGTCATTAATAGTTTTTTTTTTTTTTTTTTATGATTCTGCTGATGTTTTATATTTAAATTGTTCCTGATTCAATCAGTATATGTCACAAGAAAACTAGAGCTTACAACTTTAGTCTTTTGCCATAATGGGTTATGTAAATCAAAAAGCAAAAATCAAGATGCAGTCAGGACTGAAAAAATGTATTCAGAAGAGAAGCAGTTGTGATTATGAGCACAGCAGAATATTTATTCTCAGTCATTTTAAAGGGTGAATAAAATGCAAGTGTACAGAATTATTTAAATTAATAGTAATTAAATTTAGCTTTTTTAATCTTTGACTTGAGAAGTGTCGAAGCCAAAGAGCGTGGGTCTGCACCAATAAGGCAAAATTTAATTTTCTAATCTGAAGTATCATTGAGATTGCAGTGGTTTGTGGGTGACTCTGGTGTTGGATTTTTCCTCCTCCGTCTTCTTCTTCTTCTGGCTGCTCCCGTTAGGGGTCGCCACAGCGGATCATCTGCCTCCATCTCACCCTATCCCTTGCATCCTCCTCCCTCACACCAACCCTTTGCATGTCCTCCTTCACTACATCCTTGAATCTTCTCTGTGGTCTTCCTCTTCTCCTCTTGCCTGGCAGCTCCATCCTCAACATCCTTTGTCCAGTATATCCACTATCCCTCCTCTGAACATGTCCAAACCATCTCAGCCTTGCCTCTCTGACTTTGTCTCCAAACTTCTCAACATGAGCTGTCCCTCTGATGTACTCATTTTTAATCCTGTCCATCCTGGTCACTCCCAGGGAAAATCTCAACATCTTCAATTATGCTACCTCCAGCTCTGCCTCCTGTCTTTTTGTCAGTGACACCGTCTCCAAACCATACATCATAGCAGGTCTCACTACTGTCTTGTAAACC
>VUQH01039394.1:0-13219 GCA_015106775.1 Etroplus canarensis
ACCATATCAGCCAGCTCTCTCCCTTTACCAGTCATAGTCCCTACATTTAAAGTCCCTACTCTCACCTCCACCCTCCTACCTTTCCTTCTCTCTCTCTGCCTCCTAACACGCTTTCCCCCCCTCCCCCTCCTTGGTCTTCGGCCAACAGTAGCATAGTTTCCACCGGCACCCTGTTGGCTAACGGCACCAGAGGCGGTCGTTGTTAACCCGGGCCACGACCGATCCGGTATGGAAGTGGTGTTATGAATCCGCATATTTGATTTGGCACAGTTTTTATGCCGGATGCCCTTCCTGACGCAACCCTCACCATTTACCCGGGCTTGGGACCGGCACTAGGACTACACTGGCTTGTGGGCCCCTGTGGCTGGTTTAGTCTACTGTGTAAAATCTGTCATTTTTAATGTCAGAAAGGAAGATTATTTTTATTTTACAACCTGTAATTTAAAATGATTTTTTTTTAAATTTTACACAAAATTTTTTATACAAAATAGTCCAAACTGGCTAACCAAAATTTAAAAAATGAAATGTCTAACAAATATAATATTTATATCTACCACCTAAAGTCAGTACTTTGTAGAACCACCTTTTGCAGCAAGTCCCTAAGGGTATGTCCCTCATCTAACCACTGGAATTTTTGCCCATTCTTTAAAACTGCTCTAGCTCCTTCAAATTAAATGAGTTCTGTTGGTGTACAGCAATCTTTAAGTCATGCCACAGATTCTCAGTTGGATTGAGGTCTGGGCTTTGACAAGGACATTTTAACACACTTAGACGTTTCCCCTTGAATCACTTGTGTGTTGCTTTAGCAGTATGCTTAGGGTCATTGTGCTGCTGGAAGACGAACCTCTGTCCCAGTCCCAAATTCCTAAAGACTGAAAGAGGTTTTCCCTCAACAAATTCTTTTATTTATCTGTATTTTCTGGCCACTCTTTCGTAAAGCCCAGCTCTGTGAAGTGTACAGCTTGCGGTGGTCCTATGGACAGATCGGCCAGTCTCCACTGTAGAGCTTTCCAGCTTCTCCAGGGTTACCTTTGGTCTCTTTGTTGCCTCTCTGATTAATGCCCTCCTTGCCCGGTCTGTGAGTTCTGGTGGACAACCTCTTTAGGCAGGTTTGTTCTGGTGCCATATTTTCTCCATTTTATGAAGATGGCTTTATTGGTGCTCCATGGGATTTTTAAATATTCTGATATTTTTTCTTTATAACTCAGCCCTGGTTTGTACTCCTCCACAACTTTATCCCTGACCTGTTTGGAGAGCTTCTTGGTCTTCATGGTATGTCTTGCTTGGTGGTGCCTCTTGACTAGTGGAGTCGCAGACTCTGGGGCCTTTCAGAACAAATGTATATATACTTTGATCATGTGACATGTAGATTGCACACAGATGTCCCTTATTTAACTAATTATGTGACTTTGGAAGGTAATTGGTAACAACAGATCTTATTTAGGGCCTTCATAGCACGGAGGGGTTCATATGCACGCATCACTTTTTGTTTTTGTGTTTATTGAACAAACTAATTGAACAATCAAAAAATCACTTGAATTATAGGTTGTAATGAAAAAAATAGGAAAATGCCAAGGGGGGTAAATATTCCTGCACGCCACTGTGTGGTTGGCTTGGTTTCTTAGTTCGCGTAGGTATGCTTGCCATACAGTACATACAATAGTGCAACATAACAGTGCAGGATAGGAATAAGTATGTTCACCTATCCAATTTGCACACAGTGTGACATGTGGGATGCTGACCGCAATTCACTGAACAGCTGCAGTTTTGTGGATGCTATGCAGAGACTCTTTACATACCACTAGAGGAATGTTAGACTGTAACTTGGATGTGCCGACCCTGTAATGTGTTTTAGGCGCTGTCTATTATATTCCACCTCTCTCCCCTTTTCCTATACAGATGGTTCTGGGCTGTGACCTTGGACACACACCCTAACGCACACTCACGTACCCATCTGCTTGCACTTAGATTGGCTTAGCCCTCGTTCTCTCGCTCACTTTTCCCTTCCTCTCTCTCTAGTTCTCATCTTTTCCTCCCTTTGTCATCCCTATTGTTGTTTCCATTCCTTTGAAACTTAAAAATATCCCACCCCGATTGTGTTCTGTACATTGTGTTACCATGGTGATTGCCATGCAGAGCAAGCAAAAGGAGTTTGTGTTTGTGTCTGTGTATGCATGTATTATGTGTGTTCGTGTGCCAGTAGCAGTGCTATCAGCTAAGCACAGAGTCCAAAGCTATTTTCTAAGGAAACAACAATAAAAGGAGAAACACCCACCATCCCCTCTCTTTGGTTTTCCTTACCCCCTTTCCCTTCTTCTCATCTTTTTCAGTCTCCATCATATTTTCTGTCCCTTCTCTCTGTCCTTCATCCTTATCTTTCTCCACTGGCCCTGTTCCCTTTCCTCTCCCTTGCCATTCCATCTTTAAACCCACCCCTCTCTGCAGCAGCCTTCAAATGCCTGCCATCGCCCTACTGCACCCCATGGCAACAACCAAGAGAGGGAGTGAGGAGTTGAAAGCAGAGAAAGACTGACAGGAGACTCCTCGGAAGGTCTTGTGAGAGTTGTACTGTACAAGGTGATAGTGAGTGAATGGCGGATCTCATCTGGCCCGCACATTGCAGCCCTCTGACGACAGCAGCATCATGCCATCAAGGTTTCAGCTTACACCCAGCTATCACCAGCCGCTTGAGAAACCAACATACAACACATTGTGTTCTGGAGCTGACTTTAATGAGGGATACCCCTCTGTGTTTGTGATTTGTAGTTTAGAGTTTTGCCTTTTCTGTGTTCTTGTGTTTGCACCAAAGGGGAGTTCCCATTTTATGATTTCATAGCATCTCGCTTTGAAATATTTGCATTCAACCATGACATTGCACACATGTATACACACATTTCTTGATGGGTTGCTATTTAAAATTGTGCATAATCCTGTGTGGCATTAAATTAGGTTCATATTATTGTGCCATATGATGCTCCATCAAGTTTTGTGTACATGTAATCATGCACATATGTTGTTCTCTCTCTGTGTTTGCATATGTTTAGAGTTCATTCCCACTAATCAAGGGAGCAATAGGTTCTTTTAATCCAAGGGTGGTCCCCATGTGCATCCACCACCCGGGGCTGATCAAGGGCAGAGCAGAGGGAGGAGCAGCAAAAAAGAGCCTGGTGGATCTGTTTAACTGACTGAGTCAGCTTGTAGAAAAAGTGGATTTCAGCAACCTATTACATGTAGCCAGGGATTACCAAACCACCGAATGATATTGATTGATAAATTTCTTCCTAGTTTTAGTCTGTTAGGTGATAATGTACATGCCAAGGGAGTTATCTGAGATGGATAACAAAATGCTGAAACAGATTCAAGGAAGGCAAAATAGAGGATCTGATGTTTCTGCCCTGTGGTGAAATGAGTTTAGAGACTACTGGCTTGTGTGTTGAAAGATACCTCCAGCTTATTAAAAGCTGGAATTTCATTTTTGTAGTTTTAGCCATAAATTGTGTGAGTTATAACCATTTGGAAACCTCCAGGGTGGAAAATTAAGCCAAGAACCAAATGCAGTTCCTTGATTGGCCACTATGAGTCAGTCCCTAGAAATTCCCATGTTAAAATGAGCACATTAACAGCAAAAATAAACATGTTTACAGTCTGGCACAAAAAGCAATTTTGATTTTCATAGCCAAATTCTCTTTGTGACAACTAAACAAAGGTACATTTCTTCCTTCTAGGCATCTATTCAGCTAAAGTGAGTCATTAAACTCAACTTCTCAGTCTTTTTTGGGATTTTCTCACCTTTTGGAGCATTTTATTGTAATTACCTGACTAATAATGTGGTCAAAATAATCAAATATATTTCCCACCCAAAGGAGTGTGTGATCCAGTTTTAAGGGTGAAATTCTACAACCTCAATTCCAAAAAGGGTGGGATGCTGCACAAAATATAACTAAAAACACAATGGATGTTCAAATCTCACAGAAAACACAAAAAACATATCAAATGTTGAAAGTGAGACATTTTGCTGTTTCATGGAAAATACTAGCTCATCTTGAATTTGATGGCAGCAACACGTTTTAAAAAAGTTGGGATGAGCCATGTTTCCCACTGTGTAGCATCTTTTAACAACAGTGTGTAAACGTGTGGGAACTGAGAAGACCAGCTGCTGGACCTTTGGGAGAGGAATATTGCCCCATTCTTCTCTGATCTGGGATTTCAGTTGCCAAACAGTGCTTTGCCTTCTTTGTCGTATTTTGCCTTTCCAAATGTTTTCAGCTGTTGAAAGGACTGGACTGCAGGCAGGCCAGCACCCAGGCTCTTCTACTACGAAGCCATGCCGTGGTAACAGCTGCAAGCCGGATGGTCCCTCTCCTCTTTAGTCCAGAAGATGTAGCGTCCATGAGCTCCAACAAGAATTTCAAATTTTGATTCCATTGACCACAGAACACTTTTTCACTTTGGCAAAGGGAAGACGCAGAATTTCTGGATCATGTTCACATGCGGCCTCTTCTTTGCATGATAGAACTTTAACCTGCATTTGTGGATGGCACGGCCAGCTGTGTTCACAGACAATGATTTCTGGAAGACTTCCTGAACCCATGCAGTTATTACCATGACAGAATCATAGCTATTTGCAATACAGGGCCGCCCGAGGGCCTGAAGATCACAAATGTCCAATATTTTTTTACAGCCATGTTCCTTGTGCACAGAGATGTCTCCAGATTCTCAGAAATCTTTTGATAATATTATTTACAGTGGATGATGGAATGTTCAAAATCCTTGAAGTTGAGGAACATTATTTTAAAACTGTGTAACAATTTGTAGACCCAGTTTCTCACAGATTCCTGAACCTCTTCTCATCTTTACTTCTGAGAGACTCTGCCTCTCTAAGGTGCTCCTTTTATACCCAATCACATTACTGGCTTTTTGCCAATTAATTTAATCATTTGCAACACTTTTCCAGTCTTTTTTTGCCCTTGACCCAGCTTTGCTGAAATTCAAGATGAGCTAGTATTTTTCATGAACTAGTAAAATGTCTCGCTTTCAACATTTGATGTTTTCTTGGTTCTTTTATTAATAAAATATCGGTTTATGAGATTTGCAAATCCCCATTGTGTTTTCATTTACATTTTGTGCAGTGTCCCAACCTTTTCGGAATTTGGATAGTAGTGTTTTATTCCAGTGTTACTTAATGCTATACTACATATGCTATACCATGGATGCTTGCTAATATGAGTTGATAATTTAGCAGTCAGCTGTCTTGTCTAAATGTGGTCCATGTTATCCATGTATTATTCTTTCATATCTAGCCTACGGTTATAATATTATACTTACCAAAACAATTCCAGACATCTGGAAACATCAGTGTAGTCCAAAAGAGAAAAAAAAACATGACCAGATTCAGCAATCCAGTCAGAACATAAACAGTTAATTAAAGTTTCAATAACCTAACAGATCTCAGTGATTTGCTCTGTAAGAACAATCCTATTACTTACAAGTATGCTATACAACACTGTGAAAGGACCTAAACTGTAATAAACCGGAAGTATTCCTGAAACTATGTTAAGTGATATTTTATCCAATTGTCACACGTTTTATCTATTTCGTGCACCAGATTGTTGCAAACTTCTCTGACTGGTGTTTCTCGTTCAGCAGGTACCTTACAGTGGGTTTTTAAGAAAACTGCTACTGGAAAAGTTTTTACAAAAGTGGTGAGACTAACCCAAAACTGTACAGCCCTGTACCATAAAACCAAAACAATGAGTTTAAGATGCTAAAGTGCTTAATAGCATGGAGAGAAAATGGAAAGTTTGGAATTATCTTTGCCCCACCATCATATTAAACAGTTATTATAAAATGATTTATCATAGCAGGCAAAATAAAAGGAATTTGTATGCAAAAAGAGAGGAATCGTGTAACTCTGTTATCAGTCTCCGCTTGTCATATATAAGACAGTGGATGTTGTGTGGAATCTGATAAGCTTCTTCCAGGAAGTCCCGCGTTTCCTTGGTTAGTAATTACCTCTCATGTAGACTGACCAGGGCGAGAAATAAATCTAGATGTGTGTGGACTGGATAAAAGGAGATCTATAGGGATAATGGATTTAGCTGGTGGTAGAGGTGACACACACATACACACACAGTTCGCACACAGACAGGCACTGTCTCTCAATGAATAAGTCCTGTTAGCAAATCTTGCAGCCAAATAAAGTCCCCAGCCTGCGTATGTGTACACATGAAATGTGTCCTTATTTTCTGCTTCTCTCAAACTTGTAGCACTTTGCAGCCATTGAGCTGTTGGGCCTGATCTCTTCTGATAGGGCTGCTCCATCTCACCTCCACCTTCCCAATCTCTTCAAACAAACTTGCTTTAATGAAAATACATTCCTGAGTTTGGCCGATTTAGCGGATTTTCCTTCTGCTCTCATCTCAGCCTCTTTCTCCGACTGGAGCAGCGGTGGCAGCAGCCCATTTTAAGAAGTGCTGACGCCAGGGCACAGAGCATTTCTGTGTGCATTCAAGGAATGAGGAATGTATCTCCAAACAGCTTAGAGAGCAGCTAGGAAGAGGGGAGGGGTAGAGGCTGGGAGTGGGAGAGATAGCTAGAATGAGCAGGAGAAAGAGTAAGACAGAATATTTAAGGAGAAAAAGGAGAGAGAAGGAGAATTTTTTTAAAAAAAGGGATGGAAGTGGGGAAGCCTGATGCATTGTATTGCACCGTCGCCATGAATGCAGCTGTGCCCTGACAGCAAACTGCTGAATCCTGTTTCTTAACGCTGATATTGAGCTTAACGTTGACAGAGATCTGAATATAAAGTTAGCAATGTTATGCAGAAAGAAGGAGTTTGCAAATAAACTGGTATGCAAATGTGGTGGGGTATGCATACAATACAAAATATGTCACATCTATTATAAAGGGTATAAGAGGTGACATATGGTGACAAAGTGATGGGGGCCCACAGACATTCCCAGACCTCAGTAACCAACAGCAGATGATGCCTGACACGCACGTGTGTTCCATGAGGACAGTGGCTTTGATGAAAACCACTGCGGCCACACAGCCATGAATATTATTTCCTGCGAGCTGATTTACGGTACGTGTGTCTGCGATGCATTAGTAATTACTAATATCACGAGCTGTCAGTAAACCCCTCTTAAATTCACCTTATTTTGACACAAACTCAGAAAAACAAAACATCCCATCATCGGCCAACTGGCCGCAGTATTCCTTCTGGTCGGTTAACGTAAAGAGTGTAGGAATCTTCCGACACAGCAACAGGTCAGGCCAAACCACGGCTCTCGCTTTCTCATGGCTGGTAAAGACAGGCCCTCAATCACTGTCTTCAAATGCCACATCATCCATCCATCCATCCATCCATCCATCTATCTATCTATCTATCTATCTATCTATCTATCTATCTATCTATCTATCTATCTATCTAATCGTTCATCCATCTATGCATCGGAACTCGCCAACCCTCAAAAACCTCATTCACAGGGATTCGCATGTTAAAGTGTTGACCCCTTACACAGCTGTGAGGACTGGTGGAATCCCTTTCAATGGCTTGTTGAGGCATCCCTGACAGGCCAGAGGTCTGTCAGCAACCACCGGCATGAGGATAAGTCAGGGGAGCTGTCACTGACTACAGCATTTGGACTAATTAAAAGCAAATGGTTCACACAAAAGAGGAACTCTGCGGAATCAATATTACAAATCAGTATGAAATGAAAACACAGACATTGTGTGAAAAAGGAAAAAACAAACAATTAAAGTGCCACATGCTTGAAAGAAGCACTTACAGCTTACACTTTGTTCAGGCATAAAAAAAAATGCAAGCAAACTTATAATGAGTCTCACAGGGGGTGCTTGGTGATTGAACAAATGGGAAAGGAGAGCACATTGAACATCACTTGGTGTCTCTCACTGTTGACTGGAGTCCACTGAATCCGCTCAGGGAGTGAAGTCCTCCATTCCTCCAGTTCTCCCTTGTCATCCTTCACCATCCTTGACTCTCCACTTCAGGCAGCTCTCAGCCCCAATGGGAACCTTGGGCACTGCCAGCTGAGCCACCTTGTTGACAGCTCTTTCCCATTGCTCGCCACCGACACCTCGCTTTGTACCCTGAAACAGACAGGAAGAACACATCACCCCTGAAGGTAAGCATGGGAACATTTCATCATAGACGAGCACAGGTGACAACGGTGGTCCAAGACAGGTAGATATATTCTATTATTCACAGGGCGTCAGATCTCCCCGGTGATCGCTACAAAGGCTCGTGTCAGAGGTGACATCAAACAGACAAGGGCTTGGTGACAGCCGCCGACAACGCTGCCGTCGAGATAATTCCCAAGTGCCCCTGCAAAGGTCTCTACTCTGGAGGCACCGGTGGGATCAGGAAAGGCCACCTGGCAACACAGGTCAAAGCTTTGATCCAATCAGAGGAAATATCCAGAAGGGAGAGGTTTTTATGAAATGGTCGGCTGTCATTTTGTATTTCAGGGGCATAAAACGGAGCCAAACAGAAACCTGCAGCAGCAGCGGCGGCCCCATCCTTATTTCATATGCAGCGCGCTTTAGATGCTTCTAGACTAAAATACAAGGTGGAAACAAAAAAGGGCCCATGATAATCGTTATTATTAAACTGCATATTTTATGAGGCCCCTCCCGATTAGAAAGTCAATTGCCGGTTATGTATTCACGCAGGCTGTGAAAAGGCACTGAGAGAATGACCCTCAAGCTTGACCTCGCACGCTTTGAACTTTTTTCTCTTCAGCCCCCCTTGTGTGTGTCTCTCTCTTCCTCCCTCTCCTTCTGCCTGCACTTGGTCCCAGGGAACGAATGCTTTGATTTGGCCCGTCCAGCTGCATAAGTAAACCACATTACATTTTAGGAATGTAAATAGCAGAAAGTGCTTTTGTGAAAAATTCATTGGATGCTCCCGGCTGGACCACATAATTATTTAGAGAGCATATGTAAATACCTCTTACGATTATGGAGGAATGCACGCAATTTCCCTTTCGGGGCCCTAACCGGTCATTTGGTTGGGAGATAGGAGGTCACAGAGACAAAGAGGGAAACTATAGAAATGCTGTGCAGCATGGCAATAAACCACAGTGATCTGATCAAGGCTTCCAAGTGCTCTTTAGACCCCAAAACAAGAGCCAGTTTCTATAACTGGAGTATCATATACATTTACGGAGCATCCTGTGAGTGCTTCAGGCCAACACAGCTGCAGACATGCTATGATATCATTGCAACTTAATATCATTCGTCAGGGTTATGAGAAATAATTTGTCAGTCCTGTCAGCAGAACACGTCGTCATCCCCCTTCACTGGCTAAGCAGATATGCTAAGCGAAAAAACATACATGGGTTTGTGGTTGCCAAACACAATTCCCGACAAGATAACTCTGATCTTGATAGACGATATCTTAAGCTGTGTATATACTGATAAGATCAAATGTATACTTTACTCCACGCACCACATCTGCCATATGTAGAAACAGGGATGAGCTCAGATTGGTTGCCATCACTCATCACTTTGTCCTCTCTGAGAAAGTCACACACAGGCAAGACTGACTTCCTGTCTGTCTGGAACATTGCTTGTCTTTGCAGAAGAAAGGACACATCTCCGGATTGACAGGGCTGCTCTTTGGAAGCAAGTGTCTATTCTTCCATCACGAGTAAAATATGCAAAAATACTGCTTTGCCAAATACAGTCACTTTTGAAACTTCTAGCTGATTTTCTTCTCATGTCCTTCTCATGTCCTCTACCATATATTCTGTTGTTATGCAGACTAGCAATCATACAGACTCCAACTCCCTCCCATGATCAAATGCAACAACGCTGACAACCAAACATCTCCTCAGCAAACACACAACTTCCCCAAAGGTAGACTGATATGATTTGAGTGAATATGTGGATAGCTGTGATCTTTTTCTCTGTCAAACATCAGTGTCTTCTCCCAAGACAAGAGATTGGTGACAAGACAGACAAACACACTCAAACAATAAACTGTGTCATTGACGAGGTGATTGAGGAATAATAATTAACGACGGCCATGCAGCAGGACAAAGATGCTCTCTAAAGACCAGACTGCTGTCCCCTGGGGGACAGAATGGGGCTTCAATTAACTGACAGGCGAATGTATTAGAATTTCTATCATGGGCCTTGGTGAGCCAGTGAGATTCAGGACTACAATGCTTTGAAAACCAGTGTGGTTTCCCCATCAAACGCGTCCTCTAGGTCCTTTGATCTGCTGGGTGGTATGTGTCCTTGGAGATATGTGTCTACTTCCTCAAAGCTCTTTGTTGCCAGCACCTCATTTTCCCGTGCTGAGGTTTAGTGCTACAGCGACAGCAGGCTCTACTGCATTCATTCTCAGACAACAGAAACAGCATATCCACATCGTGACACACCAGGTGATTTTAAGCATGCATGATAGTGGACACACCGGTGATGTGTGCATGTGTGTATGTGCGTGTGTGTGTACGCATGCATGCACATGCAGAATGAATGGAAGTGATGAAGTATGATCATCTAAGGGCAGAATATACAATGGCTATTTATATGTGTTTTCGGATGTTTTCGCCATTAAAACAAAACACTGAAATAGTGAATAGTGTCTGCCCATTCACCCATAAGATTATTTGTGAGGGCAGACCCTGAACGCCTGGCTCACAATCTCTGTTCTAGTTCATCCCAAAGGTTTTCAAAAGGTATTGAGGTCAGGGTTCTGTGTGGGTCAGTCAAGTTCTTCCACACCAAACTCATCCAACCATGCCTTTATGGACCTTGCTTTGTGCACTGGGGCACAGCCATGCTGGAAGAGAAAAGGGCCTTCCTCAAACTGTTCCCACAAAAGTGGAAGCGTAAAATTGTCCAAAATTTCTTGTCAAGCTGAAGCATTAAGAATTCCCTTCACTGGGTCTGAGGTGCCCAAGCCAACCCCAGAAAAACAACCCCATTTGGTTCAGTCACAGTCAGGCAGGTGACATTCACCTGGCATTTGCCAAACCCAGACTGCCAGACAGAGAAGCATGATTTGTTACACACAGAGTACATTTCCACTGCTCTAGAGTCCAGTTGTGGTGTGCTTTACACCACTTCATCCAACACTTGACATAGTACATGGTGATAAGACTTTCATGGAACTATTCACCCATGCCATGAAGCTCCCAGTGCACAGTTTTTGTGCTGATGGTACTGCCAGTGGAGGTTTGGAACTCTGCCATGAATGAGTCAGCAGAGTGCTGGCTCGCGGTGACCCCGCTTTGTGACTGTACATGGTCTGTCGCTTTGTGGCTGAGTTCCTGTGGTTCCTAAACACTTCCACTTTGGAGTAATGCTGCTTACAGTTGATCATGGAATATCTAGCAAAGAAGACATTTCACAAACTGACTTGTTCCAACGGTGACATCCTATTACAGTACCATGGTTGAATTCAGTGCGGCCTTTTGAATGACCCATTCTTTAACAAATGATTGTGAAGCCAGACTGCATGGCTATGTGCTGGATTTTATACATCTGTGGTAATGGGACTGAATGAAACACCTGAATTCAGTGATTAAGAGCTGTGGCCCAGTACTTTAACCCATACTGTATATGGTTAATGGACTGGTACCTATACAGAGCTTTTCTACTTGTAACTGTACTCTCAAAGTCCTTTTAACTACAAGCCTCATTCATCCATTCTTGCACTCACATGCACACATAAAGTGCTTTATTCTATGCTTTTAAGCACATTTAACTATCACACACTGATGGATGCAGCCTAATATATTAGTCCATATAGAGTATCTATGAAGTGATTAAAATGAGGACACAATTCTTCATTTATGATTAACTTTTACAATGATATTTCAGAAAAAGCCAGACAACACAAACTGGCTTGGTGCAGAGTATACACTGTTATTTTTGCTGTCAGTAATGTTTGTGTTTCAAAAATGCCCATGTTTGTTGGCGTGTGATGATTTCCGTACTTGCTTAGATAATTCAGCTGTGCTGCCTTGGTGGCTTCTCCAGAGCATTTTTCAAATTTTTTCTTTTTTTTTAAAAAACCGTTTCTGTGCGATTTTTCTCTCACTAGTTTGACTGGCTGTGGTAGTCTAGTACATTTCACCCTTTGTTTTCACAGAGGTCTGTGTTCTTTTGTGAGTGTAGGCTGACTTAATGATCCTTCAAACTCTTATCACCATTAACCTGTGACTATGACCATGATTGACTTTTGTACAATTTTATTGATTTTATATGCTGTTCAGAAGAAGGTTTTATTCTAAAGAGGCAACCACAGGCTGGAACAGTCTTTCTGATGCAATCTTTTATTCTGAGCCTTGCTGTTTTTGGCTTTGTGAGACTCAGTGGTACTGAGAAAGTGACATCATGATCTGCCTCTGTTCACTGTCACTTGCGCACCAGCCCCTTTGAGACTAGCACTCAAAGGCAGCAGGCCTTCAGAGGTCATAAATAACATACAGCCTCTGTAAACATAAAGGTGAGCCGCTTCACCACTGGGTGGAAATGAACCATTTTATTGGAACACCTTATGGTGTCTGTAAAATGTGAAACTTTCTCATAGGACTTTTCACTAGGCGTACATGCAGCCCTGTTGTGTCATAAAGTTGAACACACACTATATCTTACTTATTTGGCTTACTTTCCTAATAATGCATTTTTTGGAAAGGAAAATAAGCTGTTATATTTAATGTAAGTAGCCTGTCAGTTAATGCCAGGATGAGTTCTGAACTTTAAAGCAGAGTCTGCACTTTAACTCAGATATGAGCTTCTTGCTTCTTTCTGGTGTCATTTTCTAAGCAGGGAACAGAGTAGACGGCGTTTTGTTGGCTGTGAGAACCTCAGGGGGTGTCTTGTATATGCTGAAACTCCTTTCGGAGTATGGAGTCTTAACTCCTGTTACCCTCCTTGCTGCCTTAGATGAAGAAAGAAAGTCCTTAACAATACACACACAAGCTGGATTACATTGAATTACTGACGCATTGTCATCATGTCTGACTAGGTCTTACTTGTTATTGCCACAAAAATACATCTACATTGCATACAAGTTCAGCCATGGTTTGGATGAAGCAATAGAGCGAAGTCTTTGTAAATAAAATAGAGGTAAAATGAATAAAAATTAGTTGTGTTATGAAGTGCTTATGGTCTCAAACCACAGAATTGTGCTTTCTCAGTTTAAAAAAAAAAAAAAAGCTGAACCCTGTTACTATCTGTA
>VUQH01039394.1:13239-23455 GCA_015106775.1 Etroplus canarensis
TCTCAGTTTAAAAAAAAAAAAAAAGCTGAACCCTGAGATTTATTGGCCATTTTTACATAACTATAATAAATTGTGTACCAATTGCTCCCTGTTTAACCTGATTAGATATAAACCTGTCAGATTAATATTGTAATCTCATGAGTGGCAAACATAATGGATATAGTTCAAACCCTTATTAAAATAAGTCTGTGCTCAAATGAAACATGAAATTACTATATATTCAGAATTTGTACTGAATCATGGAACTTTGGGATATTTTTGTCCATGCTCACAACTTGATTAATTGAAAGTAAAATCTAATGCAGTCAAGGTATACTTTCTTTTGTTAAATCACTTTTTCTTTTCTGATAGCAGTATCATTGATCTTACAGATTGTTTAGAATTCTACTTTTAAAATTATTTTAAAATATAACGCCTACCCAGTAAAATGGACAGGTACTTGTATTGCACTTTTTATTCCTCTGCTGTGGAGGCTTTGTGTTTTTGTGTTGTCCGTCCGTTACAGACCTTGTTAAAAAATCTTGTGGTTATAACCTATGACAGGTAGGACATCTGATAACATTTATAAATTATTAGGTCAAAGGTCAAGGTTACACAGAGTCATTAATAAAGTTCTTGTTACCATCGTTTGAGTCAGCTGGATCCGAGACAAATTTTGTATGCTCACTTACCATGATGGGGAGAAAACTGATAACATTTTTGAGGATGTGGGGTCAAAGGTCACATGGTGTCATCGTTGGAAAATATCATTGCCGCCATAAGAACTGACTGGGCTACTGGACCCTTTTTCAGTACTTGTATGGTTAATCACTAGGATGCGTAGAAGATTTGATAAAATTTTGGAGGTACACACACACACACACACACACACACACACACACACACACACACACACACACACACACACACACACACACACACCAATGGATGTGTCTGGGGCAATTTAGTCTTCATTATCTTGTTCAAGGACACTCCAGCATGCAGGCTAATAGAGTCAACAATCGAACATCTGACTTAAGATTAGGGTATGACCCACTCTAGCTTAGATGTCCATGCTTAAACAAACTTAGTATTGATACTTTCCTTATAAAAGTGCAAATATATACCCTGGCTACCCACTTGTGAGGTTTTTCGCATATTCTTGTTTTGGTATGATGTGAATTATCAGTTTCTTTTGGATGCTTGCCCTTGAACACAAGAGATTGTGAACTTTGGTTGGACAGGTATGGCTTGCTGGGAGAAATTCACTTGTCTTCCAGGAAGATTTTGATTCTATCAGAGTAGAGATGGGTAACCGGAAGGTGCTCTGTCAACCTCTGATCAATAGTTATTTATCATGTCTGGGAAAGTGTGATCAGCAGATAGATGGTCCTCTCCGCAACCCATTTTCACCCTCAAATATGCACAAACACAAAGTTGGCCTTTTTCAGAGTCAGGCTGTTGGGTAATCCCATGGAGATGCCAGTCCTCTAATAACCATGGCCTTTTAAGAAGTGACACATTAAAAACACTGGTTGTATTACTTTTAACCTCCATTGACTCCTTGACAGTGAGGGCAGTGAAGATGTTGAAAATTAGTATTTGTGACGTGAGTAGATGGCAGCAAAACATCCCTGCAGTGCTGGTGTCTTAATTATTTTAAGCCAAGTTACATGGGGAGTGGCTGACAGGCTAAATAAACAGACTCAGTTTGAAGTATTTTCTTTCTCGTTCTTCAAACTTTGATCCATCCTGTTCTTTGCTGACAGGCCAAACATTTTTTTCCTGGGATTCAAACACTATTTCCTACTTCTCTCTCTGTAGAGCAAAGGAATATGAGACATCAATGGAGGCAAAGACTCAGGTCCCTGACTCCCCTTACAAGGCCAAGTAAGTCTTTTTCTTTTTTTTTTCATAATTTTGAAATTTTTCTTTAATAATGTTTCCCCCTGACGTTTGCAGGGCTACAGCTGAAAAGCTTACATTTTTCCTTGTGAAAATAAGCAGTGGATTCAGTCTTTTCTTTAAAACAGACAGGCTGTAAGCAAATCAGAACATGGTTTTAAAAATTCCCAGATAAAATATTATGCACTTACTTTTAAGTAATTTTTACTTAATTCAAACTAACTAATAAAAACATTTAATTTTCTAAAATTTATGTATATTTGTTATAATAATTTTTGTAACAAGTGCCTAAAATTGACAGAGTAATTAATAAATTGATTTCACATTCCAGCTTTACTGGTAGCATGAAAACCTTAAATTAAGGACCGTGGTTTTTCTTTATTTTTTTTAAAGAGACTGATAATAACTTTGGCTCTTATGTTCAGGTTGCAGCGGTTGGTGAAAGACCTGTTGAAGCAGCTGCAGGGCCAAGACAGCGGGCAGTGGGCCAGCAACAAAGTGTCTGGTCTGGACAGAACTCTGGGAGAGATGTCTCGTATCTTAGAGAAACAGGTAGATAATTTAATGAAGTTCTTGTGTTTTTGTCTTGTCTGTATATTATGTTTTAATGCACCTAAAGCCTTGCCTTCTTTAATATAGAGGTCTATCACAGTGGTGTTTGGGTGCATACTATGCAAGACTGAGACTTATTTTTTGCACTGAGCAGTCTGCTGTGTTGCAGAAGTCATGCCAGCAGGCTGAGTGATGAGTTTTGTTTTCGCTAGCTCCAAACTAACTTTCCTTTAGTTATTGGCTAATGAAGACCAGATTAACAGTGTTTTCACTGTGCACATGGTACTAATAGAAGAGCTTCCTAGCACGACAGCAAGCATTGTCTTGCATCTGTGTGCATGACTCAGATGTCACTGGTTTAGACAATGCTAAATTGGATTTCCAGATGAGATGGCATTGATTCACAAGACTTTATTCAAGAGACATTTTAATTCGATGTTTTAAAAAAGTAATTCAGTTTTTTTAAATACTCCTACCACAGCTATATAAATATGATTTTCAGATGTAATGGCAGACTTTCTTAACTATGGTTGAGTTGAAACATCTGCCTCAGAAGCTTTGTTGCATTTTTTTTAACAGTAAAACTCACATCAATTTGAGACTGAGGATTGAAATTAAAACACCTGCCACCATGTTTATGGTGATGAGAATATACGGCCCACTTCCTGTAACGAGGCATAAATTTCCTGCCATGTTGAGGTTAGAGCCATCAAAACATCCCACTGAGCATGCCTCTGGGCGTGAGGATAGAGAGATTATGGTGTCCCATCAGTGGTGACGGGGACGGCTGGAAAGGCTATTACCGAATTTCCCCAGGGAGACGAAGAATAAAGTGGCAGAGGTGGGTGGCACAGTGTCCTGTAAAGAGAGAGGAGGAGACCAGTGTGATGTGAGTAGCACACAAGCTGTTACTACATGAGGGCTCCTCCCCTCAGCTCCACATACTCCCAGTGGGAGGTCAGAGGTCAGTGGAGCAGAGGAGATGTGCTGCATTCAACAGTGGTGTCACTTGCAATGGGCAAATCAAGCCTGGGTCCTTTTCCTTTGTATTTTTCCCCCAATTTAAAAGCAAGCCTTTAAACTATTTTGTCAAGCTCTGCCTCACCACCTTCTTCCAGTGGTATCTGCCTGAAGCTGTGTAGTATCATGATTAGCCAATGAGACAGCCTGGGTAGCACTTCCCTCCTTAATCCCTTGACAAAGTCAAATAAATAGAGTCTCCATCAGCATGGCTGTCTGGCCCCTGAGTCACTTCAAGTCGGGACCGTTTGGATTATTTGACCTTACAAGCATCTCTCATGTCATTGACTCACCTAGAGATTTGTTTTTCTCCCCCATATCTGATTCAGTCTCCACTTTCTCTGCTAATCCCTTAGACAACACCCAACGCTCCTCTGCTGCACTGCTGCTTACGTCTCACCCCCACCCCCACCCCTCACTCCTTCTGTACTCTCTAGACTACATCTAGTCTCTGACCCCAGTGTGTTTCTCCCTCTGTGGCCTCTAATGGTTTTTCTTGTGTCAAGCCTGATCTTTTTTTCCTTCCTTATTTAGGGCGATTGAGAGAACCAATTCTCCCAATGTACTGCCCCTTTATATCTGCTGCACACTTGCCTTATTATTAAGCACTTGTATTTATATATTGCCCAAAGTGTTTACCACTGCTTTCAGCTGAAGTCTGTCTAGAAAAGTGCATGACTGATAAAGAACTGTCAGGGGTGTGTTGCTCTGAGAGCCAGAGACTGCAGCAGGCATTTACATTTCAATTTGGCAGCTGTCAGAGCCTGGTTTGGCTGAGTAGGGGGACTGATGAGAATTGTATCTGTGGACATGGGGGAAGGTGAAGGGTAGAGTGGAAGGATTACAGGGTTTCTTGCTTGGGCCTCCACATGACTGACAGGTACAGCCCAGATCAGCTGTGTTAATACTTTGTGGTGAAAAAAGAAAAGAGGAGGAAAAATTACAATGTAGTTTACTTCAGAAATTATCTATGAGCAACATATTCTTTTGGCACATTTTAATTAAAGTCTTCCTGTGCTGTGCTTTGATGTTTGGTTCAGAGAAAGCTGTTTATTTTGTAGTGAGTTACAAAGTCAGATGTGTGGTTGCTTTTTTTCACACTTGCACTGTGGCTCTGAACCTTTCTAGGCATTGCCTGATGTAGATGCATGTGAGAAAACAAATATCTGACAGAGTGGAAGAACAAAGTATTTTTGGCTTCTTCCTTTTTCCTCAAGAGGTAGCCACAGTAATGAAATCCTCACGATCGACCAGACACCTCTCTGACCCAACCCTCCCATTTATAAGGGCGATGACCGGCACTAGAAGTACACGGGCTTGTATCTCATCTTTATTTCAAACCAGGAACCTTTCACATGCGAGGTAAATGTTTAAACCACTAGACTATAGAGGTTACTAAATTTCTGATGCAGTGAGATCTGTGTGACTTGACTTGAGAAGTGCATGTATGATGCCTCATAAATGGAGTATTTCGGATAGTGAGATGAATTTGAAGTGGACTTCTCATCTGTAATCTAAGCTAACACGAGTAATTAAATAATTTTTCTAAATTATTCATTTTAAAATCAGTCATTAATTACAATTTTCAAATATTTGTAACTTTTTTATCTAACAAGCTGAAAAAGCAATTAAATTAACTGGCAAATCAAAGTTATCACATGAAACGGTATGCAACCTTCTTTGGTCTTTTTATTAATAAAAGAAAATCTTATCATAGGACCAAGCTATGTTGAAATGTTTGTGTCAGACCTATATATCACTGACTTGAAGGTTTTCTTTACCCTAACCCACTGGTTCACAAACTGAGGGGTGTGGACAACCAGGTGAAAATTGTAAAGTAAAACTAAGGTGAAAAGATTTGACTTTTATATGAAAAAGAAACAAGCAAAGATTTGCTGATGCTATTGCACTGATAATATGCACCTTTATTTAAGTAAGATTCAGTGTGGAGCTTTTTTATTGTTCGTGATTGATAAAATTCTGGGGTGTGGGGCACAAACATTTTTCAATGTCTGAAGTGGGGCATACCAAAAAAGTTTTAAGTAACGCTGCCCTAACCACATGGGGAAAATAATTTAAAAACTTATCTGGTACGCTTGTGGAAAATGAAGTGTATTTTAGTTCCTGCTCCAGTGTTACGGAAATTTAATTGTAGGCTGTCATTTCTGTCTCACAAACAGCCTTATTATTTCTTCAGCATGAGACCAATAGGGAGTGAAATAGTTTTAGTGTAATAGTTTTAACTAAAGGCTGTCTGTGGTTTCTGTGGTAGGTTTTGGTTTTTGTGGCCTTCTGATTAATCATGTTTTTTTTCTAAAATAAACACAGTTTGTGAGCGCAGAGCAAATGTGGAAATGGATAATTCCACACAGCCTCCTAAATCATATGCCATTATGACTTGTATAAACAGTTTTATACTTAGAAATTTAGACTTTAAAACTTTAAAATGTTTACTTCTGCACCCTTGTTGGGGTTTACAGAAGACTTGGCCCACTGTAAAATGATGAAATATATGTGAAGAGATGCTCATCAGGCATGCTTGCCTTAGTTGTGAGAGAGTGAACCCTTGACATAAAGACACAGGAAGGTTTTTCCCTTAATGTACTTTGCCAGTTGTCTTCCATCTGTTCATAGGGCAGCACAACTGTGCCCTCCTCTTTGCTTTAATTGAATTGTCTGGTGGTAGGAGACTACAAAGAGCAATTTTTGCTGGTCTGCTGGTCTATGCACACTGTTGCAGAAAATACCAACTGCTTTGGTTCTCCCATTAGCTGGAGTAACCATAGTTAGTCTGGACCATAATTGGATTAATTCCCCTTGTTGTGTAATTCAGGGACCATCTCTGACTTTCAATTTATTGCTCAGTCCTTGGTGGCAGTGCCTTCTTTTGTTGAGGGAAAACCAGTTGGTCATCCTATAATGTATTATTGTAGCTGATTAGAACTTAAAACATCATTATTGACTTTTGGAATTATGAAAATATCTGGAACATAGCCTAGTTTAATGCAAAGAATATAGTAATTGTTGCAGACCACTGAAAATATTTCACTGGTTTTCACAGCTCACACTGCACTGCTTGTAACTTTCAGATTGTTTTTGATGTGTACAATTTGTGTAGAGCCTCTTTCCATGTGACCTCACAAGTCATATTTTATATACAAAGTCAAGGGTCAGTTTCACTGTTCCAGCATAAGTTTCCACAATAAGATACGAGAAGAAATGCCTGTAATCTTCAACTTGACTAATTGGTGCAAAGAAAAGAAAAAAGAAAATCTAGAACTTCTCTTCCAAAGTGGCAGGCAAACACACTGACAGTCCTATCTCCACACTGCCATTTGGCTGAAAATATCCGACATCTCAGTTTTTTCATTAACCCAAACCTTATACAGTTACAATGTGGACAAAGTCTTGAGATTTGGTAATGTATTCAGTTGATTCCACTGTTTGTTTCCGTAGGTCCTCTCTTTCAGCTAATTTTGCCACAATGAATAAGGTGGGAGTTGATGACTTATAAGCTTATCTAATCTGAGAAATACACTTGCTTTTAATTTTACTCAAAGTGTTGGAGTATCCTGCTGGGTTCACTGGATAGAGGATCTTTATTGTAGCTCTCTCTCAGGAATGTAACTTGTGAAGAAAAGGGGAAAAAAAAAAATATATATATATATATATATATATATATATAATATCACACAAATGCTATTTCCCTGTTTTTGAATTGTAGAAAGGATATATCATCACGAGATGCTTGTTCCATTTGCTTAGAAAGTCAGCTGCACAGCAGCAAGATCAGCATTTGTGGACCACAGTTTTCGATCATACAAAACAATGCTTTATTTAAGCATTTTATTTTTTATTAAAATATTTGTCCTCACAGTAATGCTCTGACCCATTTTTTTCTGCGGAACAGTGCATACATGGACCACCTAAAGGTGGTATGTCAAGGTGTTTTAACTTAATCGCTTCTATTGTATTGTATTGTTCAGATAAACCTGTCAGCAGGTAAAGGAAGTAGAAAGCAAGAAACTATTTTCTGGTGCTTGCAGGAGACAACCAGGACTACGTGGGTCCCAGTTACCCCCTTTAATACCATTTGATAAGCTGCTATGAAAGAGCTGCCTTGTCTGATTTAGCCCTGAAGCGTCTAGGTTAGTGTGTTGATGAGAGGGTTTAAGCCAAGCTCAGTGATCAAGAGCTAATTGATTAAGTATGGAAACTTTTGGCAGTGCAAAGAAAGGAAATCACAAACACTGCTTTGACTCCCGAGACTGTCTTAGAGACATTTCTCATTATGTTTAATTCATAGGGGTTTTTGCGTGTTGAGTATTTTTTTCCTCTAACACCGGAACCAAGGAGCCGTTACCTCAGCAGCCGGCATGAATGACAGATGAAGAGCTTATCTGTAATTTAGTAAAGCGCTTGTCTTTCAGTGTGTTCGGGCTTGTTGGCAACTTCCCATCAATGGAACAAAAGCACTGTGAAGTGGCTGGATTTTTATGCTGTCACAGCTTTGAGGAGACCATAACCTCATTAGGTGGAGGAGTGACCTGTAGCTAAACAAGGCTCTCTGTAGTTGTGTGAAGAAGGCCCTCCATCAGCAGCTCACCTCCACTTCCTTTTCTCCTCATCCACCCAGGCACAAACATGTCTAATAGTCAGTACTTGCTCCTGGATTTGTACTTGTTGATGTATAAGACATTGTAGCAACAGCATCCTACATACTACCAATTACTCTATCATCACAGGAGATGGGCACTATCTATTTACGTGTTCTTAGAAATCTAATCTAGTGTAATTACACATGTTTCCTTTACTGCGTTTCTTTATTTGTATTTATGTATTGTATGTGCAGCAAAAAAAAAATTCAACAGCAGGAACCAGTGGCTATAAATTGAAGTAAGAAAAATCCTTTACAGTATTATTTTATTCCTGTTGGATGGATATGTTTTGATTTGCTAGACTGTTATATGGAAACCTTCTGGAGTTTAGTTCATTTCCTCACTGACTATAAGAACAAGCAATGTGCGACAAGCATATGTATCTAATAATGCCGATTCAGGGTTGGGACTCAAAAAAGTCAAGTTTACTTTCTTCTTTGCCTTCTCTTTAAAATTAGTGAGATTAATTCAGACATTATTTTCACCAAGCTTTCTATTTTAATTTCATAAGCTTAAATGCCATAAATACCCTAAATGAAAAATGGGATAGAGTATATTAAACCTTTAATAAAAACTTTTACCACAACAGTACTTATCACATGTGCTATATATTTCAAATTGAGTCCTTATTTGTCTAAAGCTGGGTTTCTCAAAGGTGCAGCCTGTGGGCCAGTGACAGCACTTGGTAATATTTTATGTGGCCCTTAAGCCTGACACAGAAAGATTGCACTACTGTACTTCTCATTCATCCACAATTCACGTCATATTATAAAATAGAAATGCAAGATTATTCTAAGGCAACATTTTACTTTTATTCCAGCTCTTCTGTTTTAGTCATCAGTGATGGCTTCCTAACATTAAAAGAGAGGATATGCTTATAGCTAAAAAATATATATATATATATAACCAGTACATAAAGTAACTGAATTACATGAGAAAATACCACCATCCCCTAAACAGACCCAGTACAAACACTAACTGAAAGAGTTTGTGTGCATTTCCAGCACAGCCCACAATCATATGCTGCCTCCCTAAATTGGCTCTCAGTCATCAAAACTTTGAAAACCCCTGGTCTGGTTTGCTGTCCATAACAAAGTTGGCTGGAAATGTAGTTTGTGAATGTTAAGAAATTAATTTTGCAGGAGGGTCTATAGCCTTTTAAAATGTGTTATTATATTGTTGGTGTGAGAGCTTTCAACTGTCCATTTGTAAATAATGTATTCAATAATCATGCCAGCTGGTGGCAAAAGACAGTGCCCTCTCATTTGTTTTTGAAAACTGTAATATACCAGTCGTAAATAAAATGAATAAGAGCGTAGAAAGAAAACAGAATCTGAACAGAGCCAGAAACAAAACATCATTTTGATATTAGACCATTTAGTCAAGCTCACCTAAATTGGATTGCATCAGAAACTATATAATAAGGATAATCAGGCAATAACAATATAGTCTGATTTATAATGACAGCCTCATGGTTTTCTGTAGCCTATGCTATTAGAACAGTTGTATTAATTTCCCAGTCATAGAGAACTTTAAAACTTAAACTGAGTTTCCCTGAGTCACTTTTTCTGTTTCTCTTAGCCTGTTTTCATCCATTGAGACCACCCTGATGCTAACTGGAGGCTGTAGAGCATTTGCCTTGCACTGAAACTTGACTGTTGCTGGGCGGAGTCAGGTTGTGCACTTTTGAGATTAAACAGGAATACTTTAGGGATAATTTTGTTTCACGTTTCAATCCCTTGCCTCATAGGAGAAAGAGAGGCTCCATCTCTGGTGAGAGCTATGTAATCCCCCTGTCCAGCCTGCTTGTTGTCCCCTGAGAATACCTTTGCCTCTTTCTTACTCTTTCTTTCTCTCTTTCTTTGCCATTGCCTCAACAGAACAATGCAGACCAAGTGGCCTTCCAAGTGGGCGGTGGCCTGTCTGCTCTGGAACAAATTTTGCAGGTCATCACTGCTGCTTCCACACCCACTGCACTTCCCCGTATTCCTCTCAAGTGAGTATCGTCGCAAAACTAAAAAGGTTTACGTGTTGATGTGAATTTTCATTTTAATATGTGTAAAAAAAAAAAAAAAAAAAAAAAAATTTTTTTGGGATTAAAA
>VUQH01039394.1:23475-34835 GCA_015106775.1 Etroplus canarensis
GATTTAAGTTAAAAAAAAATTTTTTTTTTTTAAATTAAAAAAAAAAAAAAAAAAAAAAAAAAAATTTTCTTGCGATTAAAATGGATAAATTGGTTGCTATCCTGTGCAAGTTTATTGGTTCTGACTTGATCAAGTTTTTTGTTTAAGCCAGCAGGGAGAGCTGTCCATTTAGGTTATCTTTAGAAAAGTTTATTATTAGCATTAACCGGGTGTGACGTTATTGACTTCAGAAATCCTCCACAGGAATGCATTTATAAACAATCTGTAGTTAAAAGCACCAACTTGATGGACCCTCGGAAAAGGCTTATTTTCAATTTGGTTACGTACCCTTGAATAACACAAGGAACAGTTAAAGTTAGTTACTTTTCTCTCTTTTGTTGAGCCTTCTCAATGGCTATGGAAGCGCTAGTCCAGTTTCATGTGAGACCCAGGCTATTACATCTGTGCTTGGATAATGAAAACTCACATCAGCTGGCTTACATCTTGTAAAAATGTAATGGGGTAAAAAAAAATAAATGAAAGCCAGAGTTTTGAAAGAGTATAAAATACTATTAACATTAATGATTGTGTTTCAGAAACTTAAGACAGGAACACTTTTCAATGATCCATATTGTTTATTGTCCGTCTACTCTCTGCTGTGTATTAACTTAGACTCTGTTTTTACAGTCCTCTTCTTCAATGACTTCTCTATGACTATATTCTTTCACTGACAATGCTGCTCTATTTGCACTGTGATTGTTTTCACAGTCACATAAAGGGAGTGAGCTAATCTCATCTAACCTACTTTATCACTGTTTATAGTTGCTTCATCTCCATAAATACTCTCAAAATGTATTAATGAATAACAGCACTGCCCTTCAAGAAATGGGAAGCATTTCCATTCCTGTAATCAATTTGTGTTCATTCTTTTCTCTTGAAACACAAAAAGCACATGTGTCCCATCTATCATTTGGAGTACAGAGTATTTTTGAGTTGTGGTTCTGGCGCTTGCATGGCCTGCCAGTAGATAACTTCAGAGAGCTTGCTGTAGTCACAAGTGGGTCTGTGTAATGGACTTGAATGGCCTTGCTTCCCCATTCATTAGCATTTACTGGTCTCTGAGTCTCTGCTAATGGACAAATGCTTCTTATATTTATAATGCTTTTAAAGGGCATCACATGTATATTGATTTTTTTTTTTCTTTTGTGGTCTCTTTCTCAATTATTGCAATCTTGGGGAATTTCAAGCAGACTTCTGAATTGGAAGAACTATTATGTTAAATTGACAGACTGTCTTGGTGCACAAATTGTGCACACAATATCTCCTTGGCTTTAGGATGGCTCACTGACATACTGTAGAGAAGAGGTGAATATCATTTGCTTACAGTTCAAGCTTACAGTTCAAGCAAACTATGGAGTGAAAAAGAAATTATTATTTTAAGAACAGATCTGAAATGAACTCTTCTTTTCAGTGGCTACACAGGATTCTATGCAAAGGATTTTTGCAATTTATATGGGATTACCTATTATCATATAGACAACATGCATATGACCAGGTTTATTTGTATTCAGTTGACTGATATGAGAGTCAGCTCATTTTATGCTGCTTCAACTGCTGAACTCTGCACCAATTCACTCTGTGAAAACATCATTCTGCCTATATTATCTATATACATGAAGCTTGTTCTGTAGATTAATAATTCAGTGTCGTTACTACAGTAACTTTGTAGGGTGTGTGTGTGTGTGTGTGTGTGTGTGTATAATGTAGGGGCTCTTAATTTTTATGAATATATGTACAGATTTGACAATATTTGTCCCTTTCCTGTTTCGTAAAATGCAGCAGAGGTCATACTTTGTTCTTGTGGCGGTCATGTCAGTGTAGTCGGCAGCTCATGGTGAGATGCAACATAAGGACACAGCCCGGCCGTCTGCTTATCACTATTTGTCATCTGGATTGCTGTGCGGCCTAATGGGCTGCTATACAGATGCTAGCCCCAAAGTGAGCTACATTATCTGTTTACAGTGATGCTGCCGTATTGATCACCTCCTCCCACCAGATAAGCAGAGTGATTTACAAAAAAAGGCAGCTGCCGAGATGCTCCTGCCATATCTCTCCCTAGGGAGGCTGATTCCATCTTGTTACCATTACATTAATGAGCTAATTCTTCTACGAGGCTCCGCTAATGTTCTGGTGTAACCCTGTGGTCGCTGGAGTGACTAGATCAGGCTTTATGCAGTCATTGTCATTAACTTCAGTTGAAGAGATCATATCTTTCAAAAGGCACAATAAATTCCCAAACTTTGGCATAAAATGTTGAATTTTTCTCATATTGAATTTATTTTTTTACTTTGATTTGTATAATGTACATTATTTTTTCATTAATTCACATTTCTTGCTATTAATGATTCATCTTATTATTAATTAGGACAACCAAAGTTTGTATCCTATCAATACAACATTAGAATATAGTGAAAAATCCATTTTTTGGTTTACTTGTCTATTTTTGCTTAACTTTGATGTTTAACTAAATTAGTGGACAAAAAAGTGGAAATTAGTCTAAGCTTTTATCCCATTCCAGTTAAAGTGTTTCTATACTGTGGAACAAATAGGGACTCAACACTTGTTCCTATAGTTGGTTTCCTTTCACTGTCCTTCCTTTTATGAAAACTAGATTATCAGTTTACCTCAACCAGTGTCAAAGATGACAAAAGTCTTTTTGCGCACTGATGGAAAGTTGTACAGTGTTGGTATTTGTATTGCAGATGCCTTGTCCTTTTGTCTTCAGTAGGTCTCACTGAAGAGAAGAGGGGAATAAAATTTGCATGTGGTCTCAGTACAAAGCTTTATCTTCCTGTACACAACCTAGGTAATTGAAAACAGCAGAGCAATTAATAGCTTGCATTAGGAAACAAACCTCTAATTCAGACATGTGTTTTCTGATGTTTTGGTCATATTGTATGTCGACAGTTCCCAGTGCTTTTTAAAAAGAGTGGCAGAGCTGTGATGGTAACAGGTGAGCTCCAGAGAAAAGTTTTGGAGTCCTTGGACATGCGTGTTAACCCAATTTGTCTTTCCACCTCTGTCTCACATGACCTGGTGTATCCTGTGAAATAAGAACTGCTACCTCTGGTTTTATTTCAGGATGTTTTCCACCATTTGTGTGTGTGTGTGTGTGTGTGTGTGTGTGTGTGTGTGTGTGTATTTGCGTGGGTGCACACTTGTGCGCATGGTGCGATGTGATGGCTCATCAGATTTCTTCTCCTTCAGAGCAGGCCAGTGTGGCACGACAGCCAGGGTAGATGTCTTGGAAGCACTCAGGGTATCGGAGAGATCAACAGCAGAATCAAATTAAATGTCATTTAGATAGCAGTGAATGAAGGGATTGTTTGACAGCACAAGGAAATGGGTTTGCTCCTCACCTTTTATTTTGGCTTAGGATTCTTTTTCTTCCCCTGTTTAAGAGGCAGGGGCTCAACCTGATCTGGAAGTTAGTCAGATTTCTGCAGTGCTGCCCCTGTCAGGCTTGACTGCACACATAGGAAACTCACAGAAAGGGCAAGGAATGTGAGACTGAGGTTGAGGAGCACAGATCTCAGAGCTGATAATTTAAGGCAGTGATGAAAAGCATAAAGACCCTTTTATATGCTTGTTGTCCTGTTGTCATCTGAACAGACAGTTGGCCGTTTACCCTGATAAATGGACTCGGGTGAAAGATAGACACGATCCATCATCGTATATCTCAGTGGTAGGGAATCAGTGTTTATGATTGCTACTTCTGATTTATTTCAGAGCATTTATTAGTCAGTCTGGACACCTTTTGAGGTACTGTGTGTGGAAATCCTCAGGATTTTTGGGAACAGTTTCTTCTTATTATTTTTTTTCAGCTTATCCTTGTTGATTACTATATTTAATTACCTGCTGGCCTCTGGGGTTTTACCAGTATAGAACTTTCACTGAGTTACAGGGGACAAGCTCAGGTGTGGTCATTCCTTTTACCCCGGGCCTCATGTTTATATGGTTATGCGTAGCTTTACATGTAAAATATTTCTTGCATGTATGAGGTTGAATGTTTTAGTAATGGAAATTATATTGCTTAATTCTTTGCATCTTATGTTATGGTTTCTCTTGCTCTCATGTTTGTATCTGCATTAAACCCCTCTCACGAGTCCACCAGTTAGAAATCATGACAATAGTTTATTGCAATAGTTGAGTTGAGATAGATAGCAGTTTTACTAAAGCAAAGTATCTCCAATGTAACAAGAGTCCCATGGTAGCGTAGGAGCAGGAATGTGGCCAGCTTAGATAGACTGGTGCATATGAGTCCCCACAAAGTTTCTGTGTAACATGAGAAAGGGTGGTGTGGCATTTTACCAAATTGTTCCTCAAATCTTTGGCTAGAGCTGTCATTGAGGGGTGTTCAGAGGGGTGAGATTCCCAGAGGGGCTGGACTATCAGGTGTCATGCTCATCAAGCTCAATTAGGTGGGAGGAAACCAAAGACAGATCACTGTGATGGCTCATTGTACAAGCTGGTGTAAGGGCATAACTCAAACACGCCTTTGACAGCCTCCTCATTTGTTCAGAGATGACCAAAGACAACCCTGATTAGCTATGTTACAGAGCAATTGAATGCTCATTACATGAGCAGCTGATTAAGTTGAGGGCCTGATCTCTTTCTGTTTGCTAGGTGATTTAATAAGAGCATTCTTGTCAGGTCAAGGAGAGAAAATTCTGTCAGGCCTTCAATTTATTATATCCCCAAAAAATGTGAATATGATGGAATCATACCACCAGAAATCATTCATGTCATCACAATAGCACAAAAACTATTTGTTGCAGGATTTTGAATTTTGGCACACTGAATGACCTCCCATGAGATCTGAAATGGATCAGAATTTCATTTTTATATTTTTAACCATATGCAATTTCCCCCCGGGATTATTAAAGTATTCTAATTCTGATGTCACTGTATCTATTCTATTCTATTTTATTCGATGATGGTAGAGGGATCGTTGAGGCAGCTGGAACGTTTCTCAGCTGACGCTTGCTGGGATATCCTGGACGGGCCAGCAGTCAATCACAGGGATGGGACTCCAAATAGCAGAAACGTCAGAAGGCAAACTGTTTTGCAGCGGCTAATATGAACACAGACTGTAGCTTAACTTAAATGCAGCTAGACATTATGAAAAAGAGAACATTTAAAAAAAGTAATAATAATATTAATCACTGCACCATACTAAACATAGACAAACTGCATTGAAAAAGCTATGTCCACTTCACATGTATAACTAAAAATATTAGTTATTTTAAACAATGTCATGGTGGCTTCATTAATTCCAGACTGAATCAAAAATCATGCATGTACGTTTAGTCCACAAATCTTCTCTAAATTCTGAAGTTCAGAGTTTAAATTAGATAAACCTCTCCTTTATTTCTTCTTCAATGACAGTTAAATACTTAAATGTCATTATACAAAGCTTATGACAAATATTTGGCAAATTATGAAACACCAAAATCTCATTGTAGCCTGAATCCTGTTAACTAACAAGAAGCCAGGCTAAAACAGCTGTTCAGCAGTAATCAAGTCAGCCCTTCCTTGCATTTAATTTGATGCAGAATATGATAACCTTACTATTGTGCACTGTTTTACTCAAAACAGACATAATCTCAAAGTAGGCACCAAGAGTAATTCCTGTCCCTTAGAGGAATGTAGGTGGTATATACTTACACAATAGTGTTTAAAAAAAGATTTTAAGTTGTTGTTTTCTGTGTTTGCATGGGAGCTTATCTTTGTTCCATGTTGACTTGAGAATCTGTTGCTGCGTGACCGCACACAAAGTGTAGTTTGGTTGGATTCTCATGTTACCTCACCTCTTGTTCCACAAAGGCTCCCATATCAGAGCATTTAAACATTTTTTTAAAACGTTTTCACTGTCTTTATGAACAGATAAAATAGTTGTCAATATAAATGCCATACATTAGGGGTAAAAATGCACTCTGTTATTGTTTTTAAGTGGATGGAAGTAATCTTTGACACCATCCTCAAAATGTTGTGCTTTTTACATTATTACAACATTCCAGACCTTACAGCTTTATGTTGCAATGTCAATAATGTTCCATCAAAGTGACTGATCCTGCTGCCAGCAAATGTAAAGCAAAAAATGGAAGAGGTTATTGACAGACTTTAGTGAACCTCCACCTAATCTATTTTTCTTTATAATGCCGGTGTGGTTTGACTGAAAACGCACAGCAGATGTGAAGGTTCGGTAGATATCAAAATGTTTACTACTTGAAATAAACATGGCCTACTTTAGGCACTGGAGAGGCGGATTCCTTTCTTCCAGAGAGCAGATAGGGCACGCTATTTCTCCAATGGCTAAAATATACAGTTGTCAGAAAATATTAACTGATGAAACGGGGTGAGGGGGAGTAGCAGTCACAGCAGAATGAATGGTCAGTTATCTGAAGCATTAATCTTCTCTGGGGCTTGTAGTAGAGTAGACATAATACAGAGGCACACTGACTGGCTCAGCTCTGACTGCTGCCTGGGGCTGCCTGGCAGCTGTGAGGAGCTGCTAAGAGAAATAGTTTTATCTCTCCAGCGGAAATGCTGCACCGTCTCTGCCAAGATGAGCCCGAGATTGCACTCAGCACCTCTGAAGGTGGCTCTCGTGAGGGGAGTCTCCACATAAGTAGCTGATATGAGTGTTTTATATCTTAAATCAGCTTCCTTACTCTTGCTGTCAGTGAGAAATGCTTTTGACTTGTGAAGACAAACTGCACCCTTAAGGAACCACAAATATAGAAGAGTGTGTTTGGTTTTCTAATTCCTGCAGATAGTCTTGTCAGTGCCCCGGTCACATTCACATCCCAGTTGTTAAGTCTCTTAAACAAATTGCAAGGAGTGCAACAGTGTGCCCTGAGGTTTGTTATATGTTAAACTTTTGATCAATAACAGTTTGTCATCTGTCCTTGATAGATCTCTCTGCTCTGCTGTAAATATCTACAACCTGGCCTGTTCCTGCTGCACACCCAACTGCTCCTATGTGCTGTTTAGCAACAAGATAGTCCTCCTCATGGATCTGCTGCTGCATCAGCTCACAGTATGTATATGCATCCCAGTACATGAACAGGACCAGCATTTGAGGAATGTAGATGGTGCAATGTAATTTAACTCATTGTTTTGTGTGATTAGTTTCTGCCAGCAACATCATTTCCATTTGTAATAAGTACAGTAAATTTAAAAGAAAAATGCTCAATGTATTTGACTACGGGGGCATTCAAGGTGTGATCAAACAAACATAGACTGTAACATAGCCAAATGTAAATGTTGCATATGTTAACAATTCTTTGTTTTATTTACATTTATCTGTTCATATACAGTAGTTTGACCGTAAAGGAAGCTGTGTTCTTACTAGTGTCTGCTGCTACCACAATGTTAATGAAAGACAGAGTATGACGAAAAACTAGCGAGTTACCAAACCTTTGCCCGACCTTTCTACAGATGCCTCCTGACTGAGGGAATGTGAGAGCACAGTCACTCAGGCAGGCAAACGGGCAGGCAGTCTGCATTGCGGCGACATGTCAGCCCCATATCCCTCAGCACTCTGTAAGGAGGACTGTAAACATTGGCTCACTCCAAACATCCAACGGTGGCGGCTCACTGGGGCCGCCTACACTCGCAACAGAGACAGGACAAGGCACAGACACAGGGTTGTGGTGCATGCATGAACTCTACTGGGGCTTCCTTCTCCAGCTGAGTTCCAATCCAGAGCAGTCATATTTCCTTAGGGCACAGAGGGAGAGGTTAGCCTGTATGCTTCAGTTTATATAAAACATATCCCCACAGCTGCTCTGCTGACTGACATATCCAACAGCACTGCAGGACATAAACGACTTTTCTCCTAGTGTTCAATGCAGATCAAGAATTGAGCTCAACATTTGCACATGCTTGATAATAAGCTTTATTTTAGTTTACAACTTTTAACTTTTACTCAGGTTTGCCTACGTATGCACATAGACGTCCACATTTTGGAATGTGTGTGAGAGTAAAGCAGTGGGGGTTGCACTGCCATATGAACATGCCCCCTTTTAATTAGATTTGTGGAGAATGTCGGTGGATTTACCTATGCTGTCAGCATTCACCCTGATCATTAGACCAAATGGGAAGGTTAAACTTTTGAAAGGTTTCACTTTTAACAGTGGTGCTGTATTTTAACAGTGGACCAGTCTTTTTATGAAGTTTGTCTGGAAATGAAAATGAGAGGAATACCCGTTTTGCTATGCTGTTTCGATTCTTTCTACACCTATTCAGGGTTACCTCATGCAGGATTTTTCTGGTTTCTTTTGTATCTTTATTTATTTAAAATAGATTTGCAAAGTTGAAGAAATGTTTTGAACAGATACTTAAATTTAACTGGCCAGGGGTTTCACAATAACTATGTATTCATATTTAAAATGAAATATTGTCATATAATAATACGGTACATTATTGCTGCAATTGTTCTTTTTATGTGCTTTAAGGCAGTTAGGATTACAGGCTCTTTTACCACCTCCATGCATTGTTATTTTTGATGTAATTAAGGTAAATTATATTTAAATCACTACTGTAATAGCCTTAATTGTAGCTGTTGCAAATCTCAATAATGTTATCTACTAATTTGTAGTCTGATTTTGGAGAATGATAAAACAGCTAAACTGATAATGCAGGATTATTCAGTGCTTAGAACGGACCTGCATACAGTAAAGTCGATGACGCTTATACCATATTTGACCAAAATCTCTATATTCTTTTTTTCTGACTATTTGATAAACAAAACTGTCTATTCTACGTGAGGGAATGAACCCTAATTAACATAATTGGCTGAAAAATCATTTTATTTAACGCCGGAGATTTTTTTTTCGTTTGTTTCTGGTTTGAGCTTCTTTGGGAGTGCCAAAAATTCTTCACAGCACAAAAAACCCATACTTTACAACCAATGCAAGAAAGCCTTTTTCTTAAAAATAGGGCATTTAACATTAGCATCTTCATTATCTAAACAGTATTTAACGTTTATGCTAAAGAGTTATTTACTTATCTTTTGTGAACACAGAGCCTGTTAATGTAAAACCACAAGTTGATAATTGCTTGATGTGCTGCCCTGTTTCAACTGTCTTTTTTCCTTCATCCTAACAGCTCTATGTTCCAGATGAGGATAAGTCAATTTTTGGGCGCAGTGTAAACAAACAAGTTTTTGAGGGTTTGACAACAGTCCTCCTTCAGACCATTTCTACCATCCTGGGGTCGCTGTGGCCACATATCTCTGAGTCTGGGCAAGGTGAAAACACATGGATTTCCTCCCAAGATGCCAAGGTCAAGAGCTCTGCCACAGAGTCCTTCAACACTCGCACACAAGATCTAATCAGGTATTTTCTTTTCTTTGCTCTGTACTATTCTCATGCTGATTCTCCTTCTGCTACATGGCTCCTTTTTTCTCTTTTGTGCATCCCTCCTCCACTCCTCTTCACTGAGTTGAGTTGATCGACCTGTGATTTCCTCAACAGCGTGCCTTATGTAAAGAATAGGCTGACAAAATGTCAGTTTGCTTGGAAATGGTCCAACCGGTGTCTTGTTAGAATGGGAGTAGTGTGAGAATGAGGTATATTCTGGCTTCCTTCCAGCTTGTGCTTTTTCCACACATTCACTGCTGCATTTTAAGCAAAATCTGCTTCTGAGGAGGGGTAGTCGCAGAGTAGCATAAAAAGATCATGTCCGAAGCTTTGAATGTTACCCTTGAACCTGGTTTTCAAGCTATGTGGGTCTGTGCTATAGCAGTCGAGGCTGTGATGGAGAAATGTGGACTGTGAGAAAAGGCAGGCCTGGCCTCATGACACCTTGTGGACTAGTGCAGTCTTTCCACTATCCCTCCCACAAACCATGATTCATCTGGACAGAGCAGCTGCACAGGCCCACCAATCTCATCCACTGACCCAGTTGTAACCCTAGAGGCAAGAGAGAGCCTGAGAAAAATGGTGTCTTTAGACTGATAATCCCAAGTACAAATGCAAGATTTACCTCAACTGTCTTAAAATTTGTATGAGAGGAAGGAAAAAGATGAAAACACTTTAATCCTTTGCAACAGTTTCCCTTTTCTAACAACCTACTGTATATATCACTTAAAAGGAGTTCACTATTTCCTTCTGCTAATTCCTAGTTTCTCCGTTTGCTTTTGAGTGCTTTTAATTCACTATCCTTTTTGTGTTTTCAATGCATGGTCATATAATGGGACACAAAGTGACAAGTGCGACCACCAAACAGGTTGTTAAACAGAGAGCAGGCACAGGACAAAAGCGTAATGAAAGATCCTTTCAACCTAAGTAAAGCCATGGAAGAGGATCAAGTCAAAACAATGGGACTTGGTTCAAGTGTCCAATGACCTGCTGTGCAGGTTGAAAAGAGTCACAATCACCTGTTTGAAGAGGACATCAGTGAGTGACAGGTCTAATGAAAATTCCATGCAAAAGAAGTGAACGTTGGAAAAAGGTGATAAGACAAGGAACCACTGACTTCACAGCACCTTTAAAGACTTGACTGGCAGCTGTAGTTCTTTCTAGATCTTGGTAAGCTCTTCATGCCCAAAGGTTAACGCATACCGGAGCTTTGAGGAGCCTGGCCTCAGGTCAGGAGACTGTTGAGGACCCAGAGCTGGACTGGCACAGGGGCCACAACAGCCCTTTAATGACACTATTAGCAGTGATTTGTGGCTGAAAGAGTACAGGGAACATGATCGTGAGACCTGTCATTGGCAAAGACAAATTGAAGATATCACAGTAATAGCAGGGGGTGGAGGGCTTAGGTGAGGTATTGGCTTTCAGCTGCAGTGCTGTGGAAGTATGCACAGTGAAGGTCTTTGTTTGCCCGTTTGAGATTAGCTTTTTACCAAGAATGTTTGCAGTCTTTAACTTTGTTAAGATTAAAGAACAAATTTAGAAAACAAATTGAATAACCATGGTATGCTTTTTCTGTCTTGTTTGTTTTCCAGCTATGTAGTAAACATGGGTTTGATTGACAAGCTGTACGGATGCTTTTTGTCAGTCCAAGGTCCTGTAGACGATCACCCGAAGATGTCTGCCTTCCTCCAGCAAGCCTCATCTCTGCTGCACAGCATGTGCAAGCTGTGCTTTGTCGTAACTGGACGGTGAAGCAGTCTCTTACTTGTTACACACCTTAGACATCTTTGTGATCTCTTGATCTTCTTCTGACAAACACGTGCACACACCTCTCTGTACAAGTAATGACAGAGATTGAGTCACTGACTGTTTTTTTTTTTGTTTTTTTTTTCACTGTCAAAAGGATCCATAAAGACAGCTCTCATGGTTACTCAAACAAAGTCTGTGGTTCCT
>VUQH01039394.1:37827-56648 GCA_015106775.1 Etroplus canarensis
TTGAGTTGTGATTGCCTTGTGTTTTGCATTACCTCACTGTAACAGCTAGTGCGTATACTTGGAGTGGATGGTTGATCAGAACTGAGGCCGTTATTCAGGCTCAATCTGATGCCACATAAGTTCTCAGTTTGTGTTTAGAAGGGAATTTCAAAAGGGGTCAGTCATTATAAATGCATTGGTTGCATTTTGGCAGAATATATAACAACAAATCAGATAACCTTAAAATTCAGCGATAAGAAAAGAAGTGAACATCTTCAGATTAGAAATGCCTGTTTCATGCTTTTCTTTGAGGTTTTCTAGTTTGTCTTTTCAAACCAAGAGTCCATCTTCTTTTTTTTAAAGATCTAAATTTATTATTTTCATATTATATTTTGTTATATTTGTTCAGTCTGACCGTTCTTTTTCTGTGTCAATAACTTTAATAAGAGCCCTGAAACCAGCATTCAGCTTTTTTAGATATGGTGTTTAAGGATGTTAAAATGCTAACACGCCCAAGCTTCCATGTGATGATCTTATAGCGCTTTGTCACACTGACATGTTTAATAAATACTGTCTGTCGGCTTCTAATAGCATGTCATTTCTGAGTGGGATTGGGGTGTTTTACGGTTGGACCCCCTTTGATTTGCTTATACGTGTACAGCACTTTTTTCCCACCAGCAAAACATATATAACCTTTTATTACTGTGTGTTGTAATTGTGTTAAGCTCTTTGTAATCACAGTCATAGTCAGTTTATGCCTAAATTACCTGTGATGCACACTGACATGCTTTCGCTGTGACCTGTCAGTCTGTTCTAGGGGCAGAGGGCCTGTCTCTTGCTTTTCGACACATTGTCAGCTCCCTGCTCTGGTACTGTACCCAGCATTCATCTGAAGAGCTGCTGCATGAAGTCATCATCTGTGTGGGATACTTCACCGTTAACCACCCCGACAACCAGGTAAACCAGCTTGAATCTACAGTTCACCGGTGCTGTGTCTAATTGCATTGTAAACTAAACTACTCTTAACATATATATATATATATATATATATATATATACACACACACACTTCTTTTTTTATCTTTTAAGAGGAGATTAAAGTGTTTTTTTACATTTAGTGTATACAATTAAATATTTTTACCTTTTAAGACAACACATTTTTGGAAAATTTGTGTTGTATGTTCTTAAGTAAATAACTAAAGCTATATTAATCGTTTTTATATTTATATTATGAGTTCATATGCATATTTTATTGTTGTTAATAAAACCAATGTTGGCATTGCTGATATTGCTTTTTATAGCTGATTCAACACTCTGGCAAGCTAAAGTAACAAAAGCTTTAAGTCTTATGTGAGAATCTGGAATTTGTTAATTTTTTTTTTTAAACTTACTTAATACTTGCTTTAGTATTTTCTATTTCAACTCTACTTAATGTAGTTGATCAGTTTCAACAATTGCTATAGATTTTCCATTATTTGTCTGCTAATTCATTGTTCTAGCACAAGTTACTGGTGTTATTATCTTACTGTTTTCCTCCATGTATTATTTGCCAGCAAACTATGTAGTTTTGTAATTGTAACAAAAAGCACCTGTTTAAAAATTCATGCCTTGGCACCTTTCTGCTTTTAGTACGTGTGTCATCTATTGTCCCACGGGGCAACCCATTGTTCCCTCCTCGTAAAGCCGGGCAGTATGCTGGTCCTGTTGTTACAACTACTTAGGGGGCTCTATAGAAGTGAACAGGATGTGATGGAGCAGACCTGGCTGCTGTGTAATTGGCTGTCATGCATGGCCCGTCTACTGGGCCTCTGATTAGCCATGCTACAGTTGGCTGGGCTTTGATTAAGCTAAGCCTGACCCACATAGGCAGCAGCCACAGCTTCAGTCTCTGATGTGTCTTTTATGCCCACACACTTGCGTTTGACCCCCGTCACAACAATTTATGGGCTGATTGCTGATTGTAATATTCCCTTTTTTTCCTCTTTTTTTTTAACTTCTAATTAAAGGTGCCTTCAGTGTCTGTGCTACCATAGCTCCTCTCTCTCTCTACTGCTATCCAATCTAATTATTCTGATGTACAGAATTAGCATTTGTTGGACATCGTAGATGCAATTTGCATGTTATATTGATTAATTGAATAAGGACAATTAAATTAACACTTTGACAGACTATACATCTTTATAGGCCTACAGTGATTATAACAAAGCAGTCGTACTCCATATTTTATAAAAACATTTGCATGTTGCTAATTTGATGCAAAATCTGTAATTCCTTCACAGCCTGGAAGCTGGCAATAAGACTGTTTTGAGAGAGTGCCAAAAACTTACCTTGCTTTTGGGTCTAAAAAAACACATTTGAGTATAGATTGTCAGGAAATAAGATCCCACACAACCTTCACACAGAGTTGATCTTTGCCAGTGGTCCAGTTCCTGGAATGCGTCCATTCAGTTCTGCACCAAGATGGATGGCGTTAAGGAGAATATTTAGAGCAGCTTGAGCTTTTCTCAAGCTAATGTAAGCATTGGCAGAACACAAAAGCGGCCCGACCCAAGGCCTGTGCGGTCACAGAGACTGCTGATTCACTGTCAGCACACCAGCTTTTGTTTATATATGTGCTCTAGAAATAAAGCTGCTCATAAAAAGCAGAACTTTGAAGCAGCCCTATACATAGTGATGTATTCCCTCTGCTCTGGGGGTGCACAAATAATTCACCTTGTCACACAAAAAGCCATTGGGAGAGTGACATATGTGGGGTTGTGTGTTTTTATAAGTGTGTCCCTGCTTATGGGGGCCACTGAGCCATGTAGCCACATGTTTCTTTGTCTGCTGATTGTGTCTGTAAAGACTTTTTGAACGTAAAAAGCAGAACAAGTGAAACTTTTTCTGAAACTGACACCCACCTGTACTTCCTATTTCCCCCGAAGAGATATGTACTGTTAATCTACTTGTCTTTAATACATGAATCCACAGTGATGATGTTGAATCTAAAGCTGACGGGTGGTAATTATAAACTGGTGACATGTTAACCCACCTGACTGCTGCTTGCCTTAAGAAAGACAAAAGCAATTTTAGTGTGTGGAAATTTGAAGAATCTAGCACATGGAAAATTGCCACATACATGCAAGCATAATAAACCACACATAAATACTCTAACACACACACTCGCATACAGTGGGTCTCATTTCAGGTACTGTATAGATGTCTCACTGTACAAGCTTCTAAGGGTATCTGATTTCTGTGTGCTTAGATTTCATAAGCTGTTTTATATCAGTAACCATCAGATGACTTGTAGATCATCTCTAGACTGAACATCCCACACACATATCCCAAGCTCAGCCTTATCTGTGGGGTCTGTCCTCTCCTTCCCATTTTCTTTGAGGGCGTTTCCTTTGCCCTACAGGCCCAAGCCAAGCTTTAGGCCTGTAATTCCTGTTAACCTGATGTTGAAAGTCTTCCTTCAGCAGTCCATTACTGCCAAGACAACCAAGCCCTCACTGCCTGCAGGGTAAGTGCAGCTCGTGCAGACCATGGGGAGCCAGCAGCGGGAAATGCACACTCTGTATCACCCAGCAGAGTAAACAGAAGCAGAGAAACGCAGACATGCACACACTCCACTAACTGGCAGAAGAGTGCCCAGTTGTTAACTCAGTAGATGATTTACACCCAGCTTTAAAGGTGAAACACAGGTCCAACTGATTTTAAGTGAAGCTGAGGACATTTTTATTCTTGCAAACCTTTCAGTGAGGAGTTTCCATTTGTCCGTAACACTGTCGTCAGGTTAGTTTCAATGTAGAATTATCAGTGGTTAGATCTGGGATGGGATGACAGCAGTGGCTCATAAGTAAAGAGTTATTAAGCTTTATTGTGTAAATAGTGGGATCATTTCTGAAACAACTGACAGTTGCCTTAAACATCAAGTAGGAGTGTCTTTGTCAATTTCTGTGGCTAGCATGCAATTGCCCAAAGGAAGTTTACACAGCGTTCCACACACGTCCCAATAAGCCATTGTAAATGTTGTAAAGAAAAAGCACTAAGCACTTATTTGGCTAACTTTGCTTTATGCTGTCTGTTGTGCTGCTTGTCTTATCAGTAAAGGAGTTCCACTGGATCTGGTTTATATTGTGGCTTTAAGTGTCAGGTATATGGCTCTATTCTGGCTGTGGTTTCTCCTGAGGTGTTTGGGCTGTCCAGACACAACAATGAATGGAAATGCCTCTTTGCATTTAGAATGCAGAGGCTGCAACCTCATCCATACAGGCTATCTATGTTATTTGAGAATGGCGCTTTATTTCGAGGCTGTATGATTGAGGTCCTTTTTTTTCCCCCATCTTCTCTTCTGCTTTAACTCTGGTTTCAGCTTTGACACTCTGGCCTTTCCCAGGAATTTGCTTGTTTCAGAACATTAACTTTACACACTCTTTGTTGTCATTGCGAACAGTGAGGAAGTTATGTAATGGAAGTGTCATAAAAAAAGCCATGTCTCTGAACCTAAGAAAGAACAGAGCAGCCAAGACACTTGAGTTTTTACAGGACCTGTGTTATATGTGGACCAGACGCACGGATTCACATGCTTGTTGTTAGTTTTATGACGTTGAGCTTTGAGCTGCAGATACTTAAGCTGAGGTGGGACAAGTAATGCTGCAGCGTAATCTCAAGTTGGAATCCATTTCAGACTTTGGTGCTGCTCTTCACCTGGTAGAGGCACGGAAAGTTGGCAGACAACTGTGTTTTTACCTCCAGACTCTTGCTGCCACCAGGCGTTGTTTTATGCCTTTCTGCGTCAGGCACTTGAGGGTGGACAATTTGTTTAGGCAGCTAAAGATGGAATTGTGCATAGTGGAGGATTATGAGATCCCTGGGTGATTTGTGGGTTGGATCACCTTAGAGCTCCAGCTCAAACATCCAGTACTTGCCATGGTGTTAAATTATGATATCCCAACATAAATACTCTGGATTAATACACAAGAATGAAGAGATACTTTAGCTTTTGCAGAATCACAGTTTTAGCATTTAAAATGAATCTGACTGCATAAATTTATGCACCCTCATCGCCAATTTTTTCTTTGGGCACCATTTCAACAGAAAAGATAAAATGCGATGATGCAGGCTTTAATGGAAAAAGTAGCAAGAAAATGTTAAATCTGCATGCTGTGAAAATAAGCAGCCCTACATGTAAAAACAACCAGAGCCTGCTATTTTTCCTTTTTTCAGTGGATTGATATGTCTAAGTCCCAAATTAATGTGTGAGTGAAAAGTCTTACACATGCTCAAAGAATGTTTTCAGGAATATAATAATTAGGAGTATAGTAATACACACCAGGGCAAAAATGGTTTGCATGTTCTTTAAGCACTTAAATTTCAGGTTGACAAATTTCAGTCCTTTTTCTAGTACTTGTGTTACCTTTAAAGTTCTGACTATCCATATGGATTCTTAAAGCAAATAGTGATAGGAAGTGACACTGTTTTGTATACCTTTGAACTCCACTGTAGAGGCTAGCTCTGAGAAGCTTCACCTTAAACAGATAAAAGCAGTGAATTATCACTTTGTTTATCCTGCTGCTCAGACTCAGAGTGCATTATCAAAGGAGAACCCAATGGAAGAGTATTACAGAGTATTTTTAAAATCTTGTAAATCTTGTGAATTTATGCCACTGTGACTTGTGGACCTCTCCTTGCCCTTCTGTTTTCCATTGGCGAGGAGTCTGTACCTGTAAAGCAGCGCAGCATGTTTTCAGCCTGGATTTAATATGTTGACCTCCCAGCTCTCGGCTGTGTGCTGATGGTCCTCTCAAGCTCAGGGGAGATGACCAGAGCATTAGGCGGAGACCCCTCTCTTTGCAGCAGCCACCTTTTTAATCAAATGAGGCTGCAAGGGATTTGGTTTTAATACTGGTGGCCCGGATATGATGGTGTAAGATTGACATGCTGTGATGGAGAGCAGGATGTCGGTGGGGTGAAAATGCCATTAATGGTATTGCTCATTTATTAAAGTGGGGGTAGCCACACTGTTGGTAGAGGTTTGCCCCCGCCCCGTTGCCCTGTTAATGCCTTCTCAACCTGAACTTCACTCCTGCTTCGTGTTGGGAGGGAAAAAACTTAACACAAAACTTGAAGGGGAGGTTTTAACCATTAATGACATCAGTTCACATTTCTCATTTTCTCTCTTACATGTTACAGCAGCTCTGCTATAAACACTTTGCAACAAAACATACCATCATTGTGTTTTATAGCCCGTGATTGTGTCGTGGGAGGTTGTGCCCCCCAGGTCTCCTCCTAATGGCTGTTTGTGTGTTGTTTTAGTGGCAGATTTACATGTGGGAGGAGTACAGGGCGGTGATTTACAACCAGGAGTGCCACTGACTGGCTGCCTGACTGGCTTAGTGACTGACTATCCCTGCTCCCTGTGTGTTCCAGGTGATAGTGCAATCTGGCCGCCAGCCCAGCGTACTGCAGAAACTGTGTCAGCTGCCCTTCCAGTACTTCAGCCACCCACGCCTCATCAGAGTTCTCTTTCCCTCCCTCATCTCGGCCTGCTACAACAACCCTCAGAACAAGGTCATCCTGCAGCAGGAGATGAGCTGTGTGCTGCTGGCCACATTCATTCAGGTAAATATAGCAACACGATCACACCTATATTGTGCCTAAATACACAATTCACTGATTTATTTTACAAGACTGAAAAACACATGTTGTCAGGGTCAAGTTTGAACTCATAAAAATAATATTTATTTTTGATTATGAGTGTGTGTTAAAATATATAACACTTTTCCAGATTTTTGCAAATTCCTCTCAAGTATCAATTTATGTACGAAAAATTCATGATAAATATATATATTCCAATATATAAGATTATATTGGTGAATCTGTTTTGATCTCTTAGAAATCTGTTTGATACTTCAAAAGGAGTTTGCACAAATGTGAAAAATGCATTATAAATATATACCCCAAAACACACTAATAATCAAAAATGTTCTACTTTGTGAGTTCAAACTTCTACATAAAATATTCACACTCAGTAATCTAACTGACATCAAAAGGTAGCCTCTGTGCATCAAATGATTGATGACTGCTCATCTAGGCCCAGTGAATCAGTAACAGGCAGGGCTCTACAAAGATAAATTATTTCCTTCACACTGGATTTACCTGCCACTGGTTCAACTCCCAGTAAACAGCTTGTCTCCTTCATCTTCCCCCTAACAACAAGCCCCACACCACTCTGCAACCTCCAGTTTTTAGACACAGATTAACTTCCATTCAAAGGGAGACAAGCTATTGTCATGTCTTTCAAACAAAGCAATAATGCATGGCCTCTCGCCCCACCGCCCTTGTTTCTGTGTTAACCTCAGGAACATTCCTCCGGGTGGAACAATTTAATCCAGGATGGTTTAGATTGCTGAATAAATCATAATGAGATATTAGTTTTCTACACGTTTGATCATTTTTGCTACAAGCTTGTGTTTTTAATCCATACAAATGTTACTGATTTTACATAAGCTGCATGCTTTGATGACACTAAAGCTTATGATTCTCTTAGGACTGTGCCGCAAATGAGAAGGATTCAGACAAAACAAGTAAAATGGGTAAGTTATTCTGATAAGTTCATTAAATTAAAACTGTAAATGCAATGCTTTTTATTGTATTTTCATCTGTTAGTTTGATGGGATGGTTAAAAGTAGTTGTTTCTCACATCTATTAATACTTCCGTCTGCTTCAACAATAGTTTTTAGTGTGTACTTTATAAAAGATTGTTTTAATGTCTTCATGAGGAATTCCAACAACCACTGTTTTAGTGAAACTCCACTTATGATTTAAAAAGAATTACAGATTTCTGCTGGACACCTGATATAATATAGCAGTTCTCTTTTTGTCTGTGCAGTTTCTCAGCCATTGGATTACTGTGAACTGTCCAACCGCTTTCCAAGAGATCAGTGGGATTCAGCCCTTCAGTTTTTCTTCAAGAAGGAGGAGGACTGATTGAGATGCAAATATATAAGGGCAAAGCACTGTGTAAACATTACAAAAGACATTAAAATGTGGAGGTGTTTTCAGATATTTTTTTGCACAAGACTAAATGACATGTTCTTCAAACTTTGTCAAATGTTAAATAAAAACTGAAGCCTTGTTGTTTATTGATGCATCTATTTTGATTTTTTTAATCAATGTGATGCTTAAGAAGAGTTTGCACAAAATGTCTTATTTGTACATTTCATTGAGAATATGCACACAGCTACTTCATTTAATGTCTAAATAAGCCATTTACTTCATGTTGTTCCTTTTGTAGATACATTCTGGAAGCAATGACAAGCTAAACACAAAGTATTTACTTATACTGTAATTTATAATTTGTCAAAAGTTTTCTTCAATACTGTTTGCATTATTTTACTGTATCTGTATAATTTTAAATGTGAATTACCAGAATTAGTATCTCGACATAATGCCAGTTAAATTGTCTGCCTTGATTGCTGATGTGTTAAGAGTTATATTTTTCAAGTTTTTCTTTCCATTCACTCATTTTAGAAGGCACTCACAAATTAATATAATTTATTGACCTATTTACCTTTGTAATTTAAAATAAAATGTATATGTTATTTAGTGGTGTTCTCCTTTCTTCTGTGCATAAGGAGTAAATTTTAAGTATCTCTTAAACTCCAAACTGTCTATTCTCCTTTGGCTTTGTAAGATCTGCAATGTCATCTGGAATTCTGTGGGCTACTGCAACTGATTTTGCCACCTATGAAACGTAAATACATATGAACTGGTTTGAAGCTGTACACTTGCATCCATGTCAAAAAATATTTTTCAAGAACTTTAGGGTCTACTTTTCCACTCCAAGACTGCTTGTAGCAGCCTAAATGAAACCACAAAATTCAGCTGCTCTTTGCATCTTCAGTGTAGTGCAGTGGTAAAGCTCTTCTAGCTCAGTGTTTATTGAAATTTTGAGGCCTGTTTAAGCTTAAAAGTCATGGTGCCAAGTCTGATCAATTACAAAATTATCCATTTTTAATTAAGAATAGTGTATTTAGTTTAAACTTTCTACTGAGCTTCAAAGCATCAGTAGAAGGTTGAAGGGGGGCATCATTCGACCACCCTGTAGTCCCAATATTTTTCTAATTTACTTTTTGTTTAAATGTGTAGCTGGTACTGTTGTACTGTCTTAACAGGATTCTTAATTTCAATTAGACCCCGTTTCCTACACTGATAAAAGCCGATCCTCCCCAGCAAATTGTTGAGGTGTAGTATGTCAGTCGCGGCTTGACCTGCGTGCTCTTTTGTCCAGCGGCTATTTGTCGTCCAGGATTCCTACTGGAATGAAAATAAACTGAAGACACGCCAGGATGCGTCCGAGGGCTGAGAGTCCCCTCAGAGCCGCTCGTTTTGTTGCGGCTCCATTCAGCGTATCCTTTGCAGGTGATGCCAGATGTAGATAAGGAGCCGCCGAAGCCTGTCCTCTGTCTAGACTTGTAGCCCACAGATGATTGTAACACTTGTCTAAAAACAATCGTTTTATCACAACATTGCGCATAATTTGCTATAAATGTGGTCTCGGGGTAAAGGGGAGCGCGGTGGGGAATAAACATTCAAAGCCATGGCAACACACGAGTCGAATTAAACAAGCCACAGCCTATTGTGTCTGACTCATTGAACCATAACGCACGGGTAAAATGCTTAATAATATCTCATCAACCATCAGTCACCGATCCACTTGGCGCAGAACCCGAGCGGCCCTCCATATAAACAGCTGGACTTTTACAGGCTCCTACCTCCAGCTACACAGGAACACCCAAAACCTGAACATGTGCGAACTGAGAGGCTGAGCTGCGCACACTGGCTGCAGGGCTGTGTTTATTTGCACGAGTTTTTACTGAATTCACTCTTCCGAAAAATGCTGAATTGTTTCTCAATTGCCGAGCTTCCACTTTCAGCACAGTCAAGCGTTATAAGCAGCAGATGCATTTCTCATAAAACTGATTTATTTATTTTTTTACTGGCTATAATTAAAAATCCTCCTGAATGTTTATGGAACACGTGGATTTTGCATGCAATAATCATTTTTTTATTGTTAGGTCAGCCATGTCTGTCTTCATAATAAATAATGATAATAACTTACTTTCTGGAGAAGCCGCGAACAGTGCGCATCTCTCGGTTATCTGTTTCAATAATTTACATGAGTCGATAGTGAAGCTTAAAAATCATGCACTTGTACACAGCTTGTATTTTTCCTTTCAAAACATACTGTAAGCATTAACGTTCAGACGTCCACAGTAGGCTCACGGGTTTAAATCCCACCGCATATTTCCGCTGTGTTCAAGTCCAGGTGTTGGCATCACGGAGGCAAGGTGTCCCATAGCTCGAAACCCATAATGTCCATCAGCAGCTGCGTGTCCTGCCGAAGTGCCGTTGAGCAGGAGAGCGAGATAAAATACTTTGATGTACAGGGGAACAGTCACACCTCGAATCCTCCAACCGAGCCACGAATGATTCGCTCCTCCAGCATAATCCATCCTGCTCGCCTTCAGCTTCACTGAGTGTCACCGCGGGTCATCATCTGTGGATGATGCGGGGTGAGAGCTCGGTGCCTCCGGCTGACCCCCCCGGTGGCCCCCCTCACGTGTCCACGGGACTCGGCACCATGCTGTTCGGTGTGTCCGGCAACTGCGACGACAGGGAGGTCACGTCACTGCCCGAGGAGTTTCCCAACGAGCCCGCCTCAGAGAAAGACACCTGCCGAAAGAAAAGTCACGTCAGCAGGGAAATGTGACAAATGTCGCGTGTTTTTTTTTTCACACCACGTGTGGACTGTGGCCAGTGTTTGGTCCCAGACCTCTAAAAAGACCACGTTAGGGACACCTGGTCATGTATGAATGCAGCCTCCAAATGGATGTAGAGAGATGTACTTCATTATTTTTTCCCTCAAGATATAAGGAGTATTTAATAAAAGCCCACAACTGAAAAGTGATCACAATCAAACTCCATCACTGACATGATGGCATGTGACGTGGGGGCCTCCAAGTGTTGAGAATGTGGCACAAAAACTGTCTTTTTTTCTCTTAAATGTGAATTCTTTATGAAATGAAGTCTTTCTTAATGATGAGCTTGGTGTCTCTCTGCCCCCTCCCCTGCATTTCCTTAATATTATTTTAAAGATTTTAATATCATTTGTGACATGTAATCCCACCAGTTGTTGGAAAGCAGGCTGGTCCAGATCGGTCTGCAGGGCGAAGTCGCTGAGGGTTTTCCAGGGAGGCTGGTAGGTCTGCACTTCCACGGGATTCCCCTGCACGGTGTTGTCGTGCCGGATCGGACTGCCTGCCACCAGAGGTGTGCCTGTCAGGCCCTGCAGATTCTGCAGGAGATTTAAAAACATGCTTAAATATGAATTGACTAGCGGGCGGTTAAAGCCAGTATCAAAGATAGATGATTAAATTGCATCTTTGGTTTATTTGCATCGTTATGTTCTGCATTATGATGTAATGTTTACTTGTGAGCACTCTAGGAAGTAGTTAATAGCGGAACCAAATAAAAAAAAAACTGTAAAGAAAAACTGTAATAGAAATTAAAAATATATTCGTTCACGTTCTTCAACAAACTAAAATGTTGGAAAATAACTTTGTTGTTTTTGTTAGTTATTTATTCATTTAAAGCACATACTAGTGAAATAAATACATTTAAAATAATTGCAGTATCGGGATGCAGCGGATTCTGTTCTACCAAGTCTTTTTAATTTAAAAAAATTATGGTTTAATTTAATACAGTTCTGGTTTTTGGATTTTTGAAAAAAACACTGAAAATGTGAGATAGAAAATGAAAAAAAACAGCTGTTAGTCAAAAATGATTTTTTAAAAATGAATTATTATTTTTTCTTTTGATTGTTTTTTTTTCTAATTTTTACAAATTATACACGAGTATTATTTCGTTATCTTATCTTTCTGCTGCTGGGTTCATCTGACCTATTTCATATGGAAATGTCTATAATAAGTTTCAAAATAGACGTTGGCGTTGGCAGATGTTGAAGCACTAGATTTACATATTTGGAAATATTTCAGTTTATTTGTTTGCTCACAGTTTTGTCGCTGTGTTGCTGCTGCTGAAGCTGTTTCATCAGGATGGACTTCTTCTTGTCCTTGCAGCGCTTGTTCTGAAACCAAACGCGGATCACCCGGGGGCTCAGGCCGGTCATCTCCACCAGCTGCTCCTTCATCAGAGCGTCCGGTCTCGGGTTGGCGTTGTAGCAGGTCCGCAGCGTGTGGAGCTGCTTCTCGTTGAGCACCGTCCGCACTCGAGTGGTCTTCTCGGACTGCTTGTGCACATGGTTCCGGTGATGTGGAGGGTGCCGGACCGAAACTGGGTCTAAGGAGAGGGAAATGTTGAAAACTAACCTAAAGAACTGAATGTGTCTAGAAGAAAACGTTAAAAAAAGACTTAAAAAAGCAGACAGATAACCAATGGACTATTGCAATTAACAGCATCTGCAGTTAATGAATATATTAGGCAAATAATTGGGCTTCCGTAAAGTGAGTGCACTCATACCATCAACACAATAGATTTAAACATGTAGGCCTATTATTGGCCTACTAATGAAATAGTGAATTATAGATCTTTGACTCAATGTAAAAAGCAGATTACATAATAATAATAATAATAATAATAATAATAGTACAAAGTTTGAGCCTCCTTATAGGTCTATTTTCTAATTTTCTACTATGTGAATAATAATCCAGCTTATACCTGAGATGTGCAGCGGCCTGGTGTGAATGTTCCCCGGGCTCAGCGGGCTCCCTGCTGAGGCCCGCTCCATCATCAAGCCGTGGTCCGCCCGGCACAGCAACTCGTCGTCCCGCAGGGAGAACTCGTCCCCCGGTAGGAGGTGCCGACTGCACACCGAGCACCGAAAACACTCCATGTGATACACATTGTCCCGGGCTCTCATCACCAGGTCGCTGCTACAGAAGCCCATGTTACACTTTGCACATTTGATGCCAAATAACCTGCAGAGGATCATGGAGATGTATTGGTCCCATGCGTTATATAAGATAATTTATTTCGACTTGATCTCGCTCCATGTTCCCATCGAAACTAGCACACAGACTCAGTTGACTTAATAATCATAGAAAAATAATTTTTTTAAACACGAATCTGCACGAAACGCATATTTGCGATTAATATAGCTCATTTTATCTCACTTTACCAGCTTTGTGTGAGCTAGTTTCCTTTAATCGGTATTATAAAGAGCTTTTAAAAATTTAGAGAAGTAAAAATCCATTAAATTCCTACCTTGCATAATCTCTTTTACAGTAAGTCTTCCCATCTCGGACGAAGCAAGTGCAGGTCTCGTCCAGATGCTGGTTGCACTCTGCACACTTGAGGCAGGCTGCATGCCACTCCAGGTCCGGGGACACTCTCAGGATGTACTGGTCGTGTATCTGACTTCCACAGCCCACACACATTGCGATTCCCGACTTCTCTGAAGTGGGAATGCGATGACACAACATCGTTTGTGCTCTTTTAACCCTCAAGACATCCCTTTAAACCCACATTCAGCTCAAGGAGATAAACTGTTGTGTGCACATCACAACAAGCATGTGCGTCCATTCCCAAAAATATTACAGAATTATTATATTTAGGCCAAAGGAGCTAAAAATATCCCCAAGTATAACGACGTGGGTTTAGAGGCGTGAGCACCACACAGACACGCGTTTTATACAGCCAAGTTATATTAAAGATATTGTATGAATTGGCTGTTTGTGGGCGGATCTCGCTCAATTTTCGGTGTTTCTGCAACTCTTGAAATTTATTGAGCGACTGATCATCCAATTCTGGAGCCTAAACACGGACAATGACATCAAAGTCTCAATGCATACTCATGAAAGAGGGTGATTAGAAAGAGAATAGTCTTACTTTTTGAATGATCCCCCATATCATCCAAGAAAGAAGTGTTGAGCAGGATATCCACCATACAGGAGAGATATAGGCGAGAGCAAGCCGACAGACGGAGGAGGAGAAGAGGGGCAGAGGAGACCGTCCCGTCCGGGGCTGGATGATAAACTTGTATTCCTCCTCCGAGAGGTGGAGAGAAAACAAAGATCATCGACCAGTGACGTCTGCAAACCTGGACCTCTGTGGGTCCGGGGAGAGGGTGCCATGCAAATCTCTTCCAGGACCCCTGCTCTTCTTGGGCTGGCTTTGAGAGCTGTACTCTCTCTCTCTCTCTGTATGTGTAATTTCCCTAAGCCAGTGAGCATTAGATGCATTATGCGGTTGTTATTTTCTTAAGTATCAGTTTCCCTTAAAATTTACACACAAGCCTTTTTCCTTACTTTATATAGCCAGCTATCATGAGATTGTATTTTTTACTTCTGCTTTGAGATTTTTAAATTTAAAGCTGAAACAATGTTTAAAGTGATAATGAGCTAATGTGTTCTTATTGTTTTTCTATAATGTAGCTGCTTTTTGTAAATGGGATACAACATGTGTTTGTGTTTTTTCTTTTTGTTCTGTTTCAAGTGACGCTAATAAATATTCACACCAGTAGAGAGCCCTCTACTGGATAAAGTATCAATCAGCTCAATATCGATCAGCTGAAGAACTGAAAACAATCTTGCTCTGTGGAGAGAACTTCTTTGCTTTTGAAATGTTGCACCAGTCTAAAGTAAAACCTATAATAGCAAAAAATAACTTGTGTAACTGAATATAATTTAAATTTGCAGATTTTTTTTCTCTCCTCAGGTCTCTCTGACTTCTCTGTTTTGCTTGTTCCCTCCTATCCCTCCATTCTATTCAAACTGTCAACTACATAACAACAAAACACAGACTGCCTTATGCTCGCTGTTCAAATTTTACAGCAAGCAGCTACAATATCAAAACCAACTGGCAATCAATGTGAAGGTCACCCTTGTGTCGGTAAAACAGATCAGAGCCTGGAGGCATGCAGGATCCTTGGGGATGTTCCGTGGCACAGGAACTGATCTTCTGGGTCCTGTGACTGCAGTGTGTGGCCTCCTTGGATTGGACTTATTCAGTTTCTTGATCAGGTTGGGATACAGGGATTTCTTTCTTTCTTAAGTGCCTTGGGCTTTTTATAATGTCCCAGCAGAAGGCCATCAGGGAGTGACACTGTCGTTAAAAGGGTGCTTGGTTAGCAACAATGTTCAGGTTTGTGTTAGATCAACTGTAACATCTATCTGAATGTCAATAGCAGAGCACTGCATTTGTAAAAAAAAGGAAAAAAAAGATGATTATTCAGTTCTCTTGTAGGTGATTTTAATGTTTTAGGAATTTTTGTAGGCTTTTAATATTATATACAATTGATTTGAAACATTATTGTAGTTGTTCTCTATTTGTATTATTAAGCATTTGACCTCAACAATATTTGTCATGCCTATATTAAGGAAGACCTGCAGTATATGATTATATATTTATATTACTCGTAAGTTTAAAACCTTTTCAAGTTTCATGTTAGCACCTCTAAAACAACAGTGACAACAGTAATAATGATGCTTTTTATTATTATTTTCTGATATTGTTACACAATATAGTGTACACTGGCAAATCAGGATCTATCATTTGCATGAACTTCATGATAGGACTCATATCTAAACATGCTCGAACAAGATGGCTGCATCTACACTGAAGTGATAGACTGCAAATCTATTCTTCACAATCTACCTATCTGATGTGCTGCAGTGAGTCTGCACAATAAAGAGAGGGTCTGTATAAACTCCAAAACTTTATGGTAAATACAATTGTCTTACCTGTTTGCTGCACAAGTGCTTGGAAAGAAAACCTGGTTTGCAAATGTCTGTACTAAAAGATGAAGCTTTAACTCCTTTATGATTTGGTGGACTGGCCCTATGTGGTCAAGAGACTGTGAAAATACTGTGCATGTTTTCCCCATATCTGCTTTGCCACAAATTGATCTTTAAATTACTTTGGGAAATTCTGATTCATTCATGATTGAGTCTTTACCTCAGGTTCCATTAACTAAAATAAAAAATAAAACTGGTGTCTCTGCACCTTCAGCAGCTTCCTTGTAATTTCCTCAAGGGGTCATCACATCAGATTAATCTGCATTGGTAATTTGTACAGAGATTTTAAGCCAGATGCCCTTCCTGACACAACCGTCAGTGGTGAGAAGGGCTTGTGTCTCTGCCTGGAATCGAACCAGGGACCTTTCGCTTTTCTTTACAGGACTGCTAACATAAATTAGTGACAGAGAGGTGTAAATGGCAAACATTTGCCCAGCAATTTGTGTCTTTTCAAACTTTGCGGAAAATCTGTGGAATTCTGCAGCCGCAGATTTCACATGGGCCTAGTTAATTATTCATTTTCAGTTGTTCTTAGATATCACAATAGGCCATTCAACTAATTAGGTTGCTTTTCAGAATCAGAATCAGAATCAGAATTCTTTATTGATCCCCGGGGGGAAATTACTTACGATGTTACTTTCAAGTAACATCGTAATAGTACCTAATTAAAGGGGTAAATAAGAATTGAATATGTTTGCAAGCAGCATATTCCATATATTATCATAGTTATTATTCATTAAAAAAGTAATTTATTAAGTATTATTGCATTGTTAATGTATTAATGACAAGACAAGCTATACACAACATTCTGCCTAGGGGCTGAGCCCCCCTAAAGGTCTGATCCTTGAATCACCCCTGTTTCTATAGCAGAATTATAAGTGCTACTGCTTTATGTAGTCTCTGAGGGGAACTACATTGTACAACAAAGTGCTGTAAAAACAGCAGAAGCAGCTGGCAACTACCCACACTGGACTGTAACTTCCACTTCTAACCACCTCAAAATAATTCAAAGCATAATCAGAGACTCTTCCCATCCTGGTCACTCTGTTTGAACTGCTGCTCTAGGAATTACAGATCTGCCAAAACCTGCATCAACAGACTCAAAACAGTTTCCTCTCCACAGCCATCCACACACTTAGCTATAACATGCATCTATCACAAACTATTCTCTTGGGACAATCCTACAGACCATAACCATGCTACCATAACCATGCACCTTACTGTAATTTCACACACTTGGGTCAGAATTATTATAGTTTTGTATTTTCTTTTTTTATTTTCATTTCATTTAAAGTTTTTGTTTTCAATTCAGTTTAGTTTCAGTTGGTTTCCACAGTGGGTTTGCTCATTTCGATTTAGTTTTTATGATTTGAAAATGTTTAGTTTTTATCAGTTTCAGTGTTAGTTTTAGTTTTCTTGATTATTATAATATGGCTGGTATTTATCGCAGTAAGATTCAAGATGTTCAGATTAGAAATTACATTACAAACACAACATGTTGTGAAGGCAGTTGATTCTTAGTCATTTAGACATCCAGAGTCTCACTAAACAGTTGCACCAAACCCTCATCAGACAGGCTGTCTTCTTATTTAGTTAAGTTCAATTCAGTTTTATTTATATAGCACCAATTCACAACAAAAGCCACCTCAAGGTGCAGTAAACTGTAAGGAAAAGATCATACAGTATTGGAGAGAAAACCTCAACAATCAGATGATCCCCTATGAGCAAGCACTTGGCAACTTTGGGAAGGAAGAACTCCCTTTTAACAGGAAGTTACCTCCAGCAGAACCAGGCTCAGGGAAGGGCAGCCATCTGCTTTGTCCAGTTGGGGTGAGGGGAAAGAGAAGAGAAAAAGAGAGACAGAGATTATGGAAGAGAAAAGACAAAAGCTAATGGCATGCAGCAACAGCAAATAAATGCTTGGGAAGTGAAATTACTAAATTTGGCCAAACTGAGAATGACTAAAAGTAGGGACATTTCATATATATTTTTATCCTATTTTAGTTACTTTTGTGAACTCACAATTTTACCTTAGTTGGTTTTAATTTTTATCAAAAGTCTAGTTTTCATACTTTTTATTTCTGTTAACTAAAATTATTTTTGTCTTTTAGGCTTTAGCTCAGTTTTCCCCCTGGGATTACTAAAGTAGTCTGATTCTGATTCCTAATTTTACTGTTTGCATGGCTTATAATGACAATAAAGGCATTCTATTCTGTTCTATTCAAACACAGCGTGCTCAGATATGTTTAACTTAATATCTAAAAACAGCCACAGCTACTGTTGTTTATTTATTTCATTTTGGCACTCTCATTCCTCCATATATTTTTGCAGTTTGACGTTTTTGTGAAATGATTAAACAGTGGTGGGGTGTGTGACAGGAACTTACGGTTCTTGAACTGTATATCTCGCGAGAAGTCCTCACAAATGTCAGACGACCTTTAGCACAGTTTTGTGTCTGCAGGACTGGAAGCAAGCAGTAGTCTACGGGGTCCAAGATGAACAGAGCTCTTAACAGAACAAATCTCAAACAATTGGTAAGAATAACACTGACTCTAACTTATAACAAGACTCTTCATTGATTAGTTATAACAGTTTTAAACCGTAAAGGCTTTTTTGGAGCGGCTTCTAGCCTGTTAGCTCGCTTAGCTTTGCAGGTCGTTGTGCTTTTCAGACGCTGCGGTTCTGTTTTGAATAATTGTACGTTGCAATGTGGAGATTGATTTAATCTGATATAGTTCTATATGCTTATCACTTAGCGACACGGATCGCAAACAAGGTTATATTTGTGAACGTAAGCTGATAGGTGTTAGCACAGCTAGCCTGATGCTTATGAAACGTGGAAACAGCAGTTATGAAAGTGCCATTGGCAGGTGTTACCAAAGAGGAAAAACATGTACCTTCGACTGATCCCTTGTATTTTCAGGGCCATAGGAATGATCAAATCCAGCTTACAAAGGGTTAGAGGAGAGTCCAAGCCAGCTCAACAGAGGGCTAATACATAGAGACAACCATTTGCACTCACACCCACACCTACAGCAT
>VUQH01039394.1:59130-81015 GCA_015106775.1 Etroplus canarensis
GTGTACTCCTAGTGCCGGTCCAAAGCCTGGGTAAATGGTGAGGGTTGCGTCAGGAAGGGCATCTGGTGTAAAAACTTTGCCAAATCAAATATGCGGATTCATAAATGATCCGCTGTGGCGACCCCTAACAGGAGCAGCCGAAAGAAAAAGAAGATGTCACCATGGGTTCTTCTGGGTTAATGCAAAAGTAAATAGGTGATCCTGTGCACAATCTTGAATCTCTCAGATTGAGATTAAATTCTTTTTTTATAGCACAACAAAATGAAACAAAATACAATGAAGGACAAAAAGCAGGTATGCTGGAGTGTTTGTGCTTTACTAAAACAGTCAACTAAAAAGAAACTGGAACGGTTAAGAATATAGTGCTGTGTATCTTACCAAACACATGACGATAAAAAGACACCAGGGGGTCACAGAGAAAATTGGATATATCACATAGTCTTTCTGTGTTTTCAGGTTGTGGAGGAAATCAGCAAAGTACAAGGTGTGAAGAAGGTCCTGGTGGCCCAACATGATTCTTATAAAGGTGCCCTGCCAGGTATGTAAGATTTGATTATTTTTATTTTTATTTATTTTTTTCACTGAACAAATGCATATATTGTGAACATGCCTCCTTTTCTTCTAAAACACTTGCAAGTCTCATATTCACAACTGACTGGTATTGTGCTTGCCTTGCACAAAGAAGAAGATTTTCCTTAACCACCTGCTCATATCTTTAAGATATCTGGAAGTGGTATCACAAAAGTCAGCTTAGACTTCATTCTATCTGATGTTGCTTCTGCTGTCTGATTCTTTTTTGTTTTGATTGTTTTACTAGAGGAATTGACTCCACTTATCCTGCAGACACAAAAGCAATTCAACTTTTCTCACATCTGTGCTGGTGCCTCTGCTTTCGGAAAGGTAAGGCATGAAAAAGCATGGTTTCATATATTTTAAAATTCATTTATTTACCAATCACTAAATTAACTAAGGTTCTGTTTTACAACTTTAAATGTTGTTATGATGATGCTTTGCGAAAATCCTAATGAAACTCAGAGCAGCATCTCTGTCAGTCATCATGAGGGTGCCTTTCTCTTTTGTAGAACCTGCTTCCCAGAGTGGCTGCCAAGTTGGACGTCGCCCCAGTTTCGGATATTATTGAGGTCAAATCTCCAGATACCTTTGTTAGGACCATCTATGCAGGTAAACATTTTTGTAAGCATGATATAGAGCTCTAACAGTATCATTCTTAAATAGTAACATTGTTGAATTGTTTGAACTGCATCAGGGCCTGTTTCTGTTTAGTTTCTCTATTATAAATCAGCTGTGGAAATTAAATGTTGTGTCAATAATGTTTTGTTATTTTAATTTTAATAACATTGGACTTGAACAGGAAATGCCCTCAGCACTGTGAAATGTAATGAGCCGATCAAGGTCTTCACTGTCAGAGGGACGTGTTTTGAGGCAGCTCCAGCAGAGGGAGGAAGTGTCACAACAGAAGAAGGTATAGTAGTTTACAGATTCATCTTGGACTGGATAAGCACATGCTCATGCTATTTGTGATTTTCAAAACTTTTGATTCTTGCTATTAATTTGTGATCCTCTGATCTGCAGTGCCTGCTACCTCTCCTGCTGGAGTGTCTGAGTGGCTGAAACAGAGTTTGACAAAGAGTGACCGCCCAGAGCTGACAAGTGCTAAGGTTGTGGTGTCAGGAGGTAGGCATAAACTGTCTAGCCATGTTACAGACAGCTGAAATTGAAGCACAGCTTGTGGGTAGCTGAAATATTTTAGAAAATTTGCTTTCTGTGTATTTTTGAAAAAGCATTGCTCAGAAATATTGTAAATTAGGCTTACTATTGTATAGTTCAAGTATAAATCCAATGTTTGTATCTAGGGGAATGTGCGGTTTATTAAAATTTATATTTAAGTATACTAATAGTGTCTTTTATCCCAGGTAGAGGCTTGAAGAGTGGAGATAACTTTAAGCTGCTTTATGACCTTGCCGACAAACTGAATGCTGCAGGTAGCCTGTAATGGGTGTGTTTTGGTTATTTATCACATGAAAGCTTTTTTAAATGTTAAAGTGTACAATGGTCTTTTTCCAGTTGGTGCATCCAGAGCTGCAGTGGATGCTGGCTACGTTCCTAATGATATGCAGGTTGGGCAGACTGGCAAGATTGTAGCACCGGTAAGTTAACAAAACAAGATTAAAAAAACATTTTGATTGGTTACAGTAAAAGTTTAAAGGGGGCAAAATTTGAGCTCATTGTCTACATTTACTTTTGAAAAATGTCTGTTAGCCTTCATGTAGCAATTCAGTCTGATCATGGTGGCTGCTCTTCCCTTTTTAAAAAGGTTAACTTCCCATTATGTGATTCTGTCAGGTTACCCCAGCTGTGATTATCCACACATTAGGCCTTACAAAATGTACATTATGGCACATTTAGGGCCCTAAATGATTTAGCTGATCCATTAGAACAGAGTGTAGTGGATGTCTGGTCAGAGCCCCAGACCAGTCCATATCAGCCAAATCAGATTTTCTAAATGTTATGACAAGCGTGTGGAATTTGGCTTAGTTAATTAAATACATTTTAAATCTGGTTAGTTTTTTCACCCCACCAATCTAAGAATGCGTTAGTGTATTGAGGAAATTGAAAAGTTCACATTTTGTTCACTTGCAGCATGTAAGATAATCTCTCCCATGTTTATTAAAGTAAATGCTATCGTACAGTTTAGTGTAAGCATTTGATTTAAATGTCTTTGACCAGTTGTTAGTCTTGGAAATATTACTGTAATCGGATCTCTGATAATGTCTATCCAAGTTGTAGGGTGTGTGTTTTTAAGAAGCTACAACAAATGTGCAGCATTTCAGAGATGTTATAAAACACGTCTGTACACGGATATGTTTATAGTTAGAGATCTGACTAATTTGAATCAGTTAGACTTGAATGAAAATAAGGCTCTGGATAACTCATACAAATACAATTATTGTGTTATTAGGATGTTTTAACTAAATAAAAATGTTCCATTTGGAATGACAGAATAATTGCACAAATATGTTCTTGTGTGTAGAAATGGAAACCTGCAATTTCTGTGATCGTATGCCTGACTGGTAGAAATGGTCTAAGACAGGGGTGTCAAACTTGCGGCTCGCCGGCCGCTTCCGGCCCCGCCCCTACTTCCGGTCGCCGATTTGATGTAAAAAAATCATGTAATTCGGCCCTTTAAAGCGCCACATTGCGATTATATAATGAAATGTGGACACATTGAATTAAATAATTGTAATGTGGTGCTTTACAGGGCCGAATTACACGATATTTTTGACATCAAATCGGCGACCGGAAGTAGGGGCGGGGCCGGAAGTGGCCCGCAAGCCGCGAATTTGACACCCCTGGTCTAAGAGATACTATCACATTTACTGAAAGATGCTTTGTTCCTCTCAGACTTCAAGTGCAACAATTTTCACAAACTAAAATATTCATATGGCTTTGCTTGAAATTGGCAAGAAGAGATTATTTTCCAAGGAGGCTTCAGGAGATGCAAGGGTGGCTGACTTTTTGCAGGTTCACCACAGCACCCTCTAATAAATTGCATGGACAAAAGTATTGGCCCACCTTCACATTACATCTATCCGAGCTTTCCCATTCTAAATCCATAGGCATTAATATGGAGTTGGTCCCCCTAATAGCTATGACAGCTTCCACTCTTCTGGGAAGGCTTTCTACAAGATTTTGAAGGGTGCCTGTGGTAATTTTATCCAGAAGAGCATTTGTGAAGTAAGATACTCATGTTGGACAAGAGGGCCTGGCTCACAATCTCCATTCTCGTTCATCCCAAAGGTGTTCAGTGGGGTTGGGGTTGTGGCTCTGTACAAGCCATTTAAGTTGTTCCACACCAAACCTTTGCCTTTATGGACCTTGCTTTGTGCATTGAGGCACAGTTATGCTGGAACAGAAAAAGGCCTTCCCCAAACTGTTCCCACAAAGTTGGAAGCATAGAATTGTCCAAAATGTCTTGGTAAGCTGAAGCATTAAAACTTCCCTTCACTGGAACTAGGGAGCTCAGGTCATCCCCAGGAGAATCACCTGGGGATGACCTGATCACATTATCCCTACTCTACCAAACGTATTGTGTTTGTTTGACTTGCATGCAGCTGCATAGCCAAGGAAACCCAAGCAATGTAACTCCTGGCACACAGATTTTGTGCTGATGTTAATGGCAGAGGAGGTCTGAAACTCTACAGTTTACTGATCTGCAGAGCCTTGGTGACTTTTACTCACTTTGTGCCTCAGTATTTGGCAACCCTTTTCTGTAACTTTACGTGGTCTGCCACTTCGTGGCTGAGTTGCTGTTGTATTGTCATTTTTATGCATACTTTCCAACTCTAAGCTGTATAAACATGAATGCCTGTTCGCTTTAAGCATATGAGGTGATGTGCATTTGTGTAATGAGGGAGGGTGTGGCCTTAGAAAACAACCTATAACAGGTGTGCACAATTATTAGGCAGTTTCTTTTCCTCAAGCAAAATAGGCCAGAAAAGAGATCTAACAGACTCTGAAAAGTCAAACTATAAAATTCTTTCAGAGGGATGCAGTGCTCTTGAAATTGCCAAGATATTAGGACATGACCACAGATTTATCAAGCAAATGCGGGATGTTGCAAATACCCAAAAGGGTTGCAAGAAATGTGTTGAGAAAAAGATTTAAATTAACTGCCAAAGATTTGAGAAGAATCAAACATGAAGCTACCAGGAACCCATTATCCTCCAGTGCTGTCATATTCCAGAACTGCAACCTACATGGAGTGTCCAGAAGTGCAAGGTGTTCAGTGCTCAGAGACATGGCCAAGGTAAGAAAGGCTGAAACCCGACTACCACTGAACAAGACACGTAAGTTGAAATGCCAAGACTGGGCCAAAAAATATCTGAAGACAGATTTTTCAAAAGTTTTATGGACTGATGAGATGAGAGTGACTCTTGATAGACCAGATGAATGGGCCTGTGGCAGACACCTGCAAGGTGAAGGTGGGGTACCTGTATGGGCTGGAATTATTAAAGATGAGCTTTTGGACCTTTTCTGGTTGAAGATGGACTCAAACTCAACTCCCAAACCTCCTACCAGTTTCTAGAAGACACTTTCTTCATGCAGTAGTACAGGAAAAAGTCTCCATCTTTCAATAAGACCATGATTTTTATGCAGGAAAATGTTCCATCTCATCCATCAAAGTACTCCACTGTGTGGCTAGCCAGTAAAGGCCTTAAAGATGAAAGAATAATGACATGGCCCCCTTCTCACCTGACTTAAACCCTATTGAGAACTTGCAGGCCCTTCTTAAACGTGAAATGTACAGTGAAGGAAAACCGTACACCTCTCTGAACAGTGTCTGGGAGGCTGTGGTTGCTGCTGCACAAAACGTTGATGGTCAAGAGATAAAGAAACTGACAGACTCCATGGATGGAAGACTTTTGAGTGTTCTTGAAAAGAAGGGTGGCTATATTGGTCACTGATTTATTTTTTAAAGTGTCAGAAATGTTTATTTGTAAAGTTTGAGTTGTTTATTATTCTCACTTTAACAGATGAAAATAAACAAGTTAGATGGGAATATTTTTTTTTCTTTGAGTTGCATAATAATTCTGCAGACTAATAGTTGCCTAATAATTGTGCACACACAGATATTCTTGTACAAAATCCAAAACCTAAGTTTCACATCCTTAAATATTCGGTTTTGAGGTTTGTTAACATTTTGGATTGAGAAAGAACACTGTTGTTGTTAAATAATAAAGCTAATACTTAAAAATGCAACTTGCCTAATAATTGTGCACGCTGTATAAATGAAACACCTGAATTATAATTATTAAGACACAAGATAGACACTGAACTACCTGTTGAAAAAGTGGTAAGATTTAACTTCAAACTATAAGCATGTAACATTTGCGTTATATTCTGTTTTTCATGTCTATAGGAATTGTACATTGCTGTTGGTATCTCAGGAGCTATCCAACACCTCGCTGGAATGAAAGATAGCAAGGTAAAGTCAATGGAGCTCCATGGGCCTCTTGCTCTATTTTTCTGTTTTTTTTTCTTCTCTTTATTTAAATATAATAAATGGAACAAATGGTTTCATTTATAATTCATTTTTACAAAAACATTAAGTTGATTCAGTTCTTTGGGCGCAGATATTGTGGTCAAACTTTTTTAATTGGTAAAATGCTCGAATAACTCACTGACATAATTTTGGCTATCCTTTGCTGTGGTATTTAAGTGTTTTTATTATAGTTTATCACTATTCCTGCTTAACTTAAAAAAAAATTGGACACATAGCTGTGACATTAAAATCTACACTGTGTTGTTTTGGGGAAGAAAGTTAAACTTTAAGGTAATGAAAAGGCAATGGTAACATTTTAGGTGTTATTTTGTTTCTTTTTCACCTTCAGACTATTGTTGCTATCAACAAGGACCCCGAGGCTCCCATTTTCCAGGTGGCTGACTACGGCTTGGTAGCTGATCTTTTCAAGGTAAGCTTCTGGGAATGATATTACTATAATATTGTCACCGATCTCACATTAGGAAGCAACCAAGCAATGCCTGGATTTATTTTGTATGTTTTGAGTCCTGAGTGATAGTCAGAATATAATATTTGTGCTATAGTGGATAAATTTTGCATGATGGAAATGTGCAACTGTTAAATTATTAAATTCTTGAATTAATCTGAGAAGAGTGCAAGCTGTAACTCTCCTCAGATATCAGAAGATATAAAAGTGATCAATAGTTACATAAAAGTTGGCCTGTGGTTTTAACCCTCTACTTGGCAGGCCTCTTATATGCTCGATTGCATTCTGGGGTCTAGCTGATACTTTAGGATAGTGAGCCAGATGTACTAGCATGACTAAGCTTGGAGTCCATTGCTGCCTGTGAAAGTTTAGTAGGTTATGTTTTCATTTGTGTCCTGTTAGTCATGTTTTATTTAGATCCTTAGTGGTGCCTGAGAAGCGCCGGTGTCCTGACAAACTCTGTAGAAGTGATTAGTAATATCTTGTGGCAGCAGAGTTATGACCTACCGGGTGACAAGATCATCTTGCATGCGATCACTCCTCAAATAACTGATTAAAATGGATAGGCTTTCTACTAGTCCCCCAAATGGTGAATTGATACCCCATACCAGCTAAGATGGGGACTGATTCTGCTGTGAAAGGTGCTCAACTCACCACAAGAGCCATTAATAGGATTTTGCTCTCATATTTACCTACTAAAAGGCTTTGGAATCTCTCTTCTTCTGAATTGCACAACTTTTGTTATCAGTGTTTTTCTTTGTTGGTCAGATGTTTTCCTTGTATATTTTGCTGCATTCATCAAATTTAGAAACACTGCATGTTTCAACACCTGCAGCTTGATGTGGTATTGATGAATGTCAGTGAGCACTAGCATGCACCCTCCTTTGTGTAATAAACTTTTAAATGGTATGATATGGATTATACTGGGGAAAAAAAAACAGCTTCTTACTAAGCTTTATCCTCAAAGAAACCAATGACTCATATCTCATTTAAAAATGAAGACTAGAAAAGGCTTGAAGGGGCTGCAACTCATAAACTTAACACAAGCAGTGCCAGTGTAAAATCCTGGTGAACTATTAAGTTTCTGTACTGTTTTCTTTTAAGGTTGTTCCTGAAATGACCGAAGCTCTCAGCAAGTGAAAAGAGACTAACTCCAACTGAATGCTGTTCACACAGTTGGAACACACACAAAGACTAATCTTTGAGCGACCAGTCTCCACCTTAAGAAGATTCTAAAGCTGCGTGACCTCCATTCAGAAATGATTTCATCATTATCATGTTGTCTCCATTGAGTTCAGTGAAAACATTGTACTTACCTTTGGCTGGAAGTTCTCTTTTGCTTGTGATAGTACATATCTGTATTTATATGTAATTTTCTGGTACATTAAAGGACACCCTGGAAATACTTAACTCTGGTTAATTGTAAGCTGTAGCTCTTCATGCTAACATAGAGCTTATGTGCCTAATGACATGCTTTTGGAAAGTTTATTAAATGGACACTAATGACTGTTTTATTAACTTGCCATGTTTTACCTTTTATTAGGTTCAGTTTGCAGTGCGGCCTTTCCATGATGAAGACAAAAAGTGTCTGCCGACAGTACAATAAACAGTTTGCAATATGGTGGCAAATCTGAAAGGTTCATGCTGTACTGTTCTTCTCAGTATTTTATTGTAGCTTTCAAGTCCCTCACTGTTTTTGAGCTGCAACTAGATGACCAAACCCATTCTGAAATATTTACACAGCTTCCAAATATTAAAAATCATACCTGATACTTGTCATGTGTAAGTAGATTTTGAGTTAGTTTGGTGGGTGAAGGTCATGCTGCAGTTTGCAAAATCTCACACTAGCTCAGCTGGGTTTGGTCAGCTTCCAGTCATGGCACCTGAATAAAAACTCAACATAAATGATCCATTGATCAAAAAGATTCTGCACTCTTCACTCACAGAATTTAGATAAAAATGTTAACATAAATATAGAAATGAATTAGAAGCTGAGACTGACCCAATGTACCCTGCAGCAGTCCATCAAAGAGGACTTAATGAGTTTGGAGATAATAGATTGATAGCCAACACAGCTCTTACACCTGCACTACTAGTAATACCTGTGTCTTGTTTCTTGGAGAAACATCCACAGTTTGTCTCTCCAAAAAATCCCTATTTCAGTATCTCCACATCTACAAAGTGTGTCAGAGGATCTAAGCACTCAGCACCATCCTCTCACCAGTTTCATTTCCTAGAAATCAAACTAATATCAAAAGTGATTTTCAGTTTTGGACTTGAGCCCCATTGCTGGTTTCTTTTAGTAAAAGTAAGTGTCTGTGTGAGTGTAAATTCCTGATAAGTGTTGCCTGATAACAAGTCCATGCCCTTTGTGCTGCTCCGACAAGTTCATCCTCTCAGTTCCAGCAGACATAGAGGATGACAGACATACAGTTTATGTGCCAGTGACTCCCAACAACATGGGAATTTAGTAGAGCATAAATTTTTGTGAGTGAGTCCTGTGAAGTTCCATGTTTTGCAGACTCTTATGTCTCTGATAGACGGTTGATTTGAGTATCTACTGGCCCCATCATCCTATACTTCTCCTCTAGAAGAGGCTCGTTACCCTGCAGATGGATGACTGTCTTGGAGTTGAGCCCGACCCGGCTCTCCTGATTCCTCTTGTTGTAAATGTTGACCCTGTGCTCCAGCTCGGGGCTGGTTTTTGTGGAACCTGTAGGACTGGGCGGCTTAAGGTTGACAGGGTCCAGGCCCTTCTGTGTGAGACAAGAGTCCTCAGACAAAGAAGAGAGCAACTCCTGCACCACAGCACTGGGACTCCCTCTCGGTTGAGTGCCCAGGGCTAGAGGGCTGCTGTAGGGTGGAGGGTAGCAGCGTTGGTCACTGTAATCTGTGGAAGTGGAGGCCTCGCGCACTGTAGAGCTGCAGTCCATGGTGGAGCCCAGCGTGTGACTGCTGATGCTGTGCTGACGGGCACTGAAACTGGTGCGGGACACTGTGGTTGTGGAGGCTTCGCTAACTGAGCTGCCTGTTCGCTGCAAACGGCTGGATGGCACTGCATCAGCGCTCACCAAAGAGGACGGTAGTTGACTGGGGTTGTTAGGCAGGTGGACATCTATGGCTGCTGTGGTAATGACCCGTGCTGGGTCTGGGATCCCTGTATCTACAAAACAACACATAATGTATAAGACCTCGAAATATGCCACTTGAGATTTTGCTGAGACAGAAGGAGGAGCTTGCTAAAGCTTACCACTGCTTGGTTCACTGTAGTACTGGCTGATATAGTTGTTCATGTCATCTTGACCATGTTGATCTAAAATGATTAAAAAAAAGGTATCCAGAGTACATGCATAAGTTCATGTATAGACCATGCTAGTTTACCAGAAAAGTGTATGAATGGTAACTGCCTGAATACTATAGAATCTATGGATGGTCCTCCTTAAGAAACCATAGATTGCTCCATAAAAATGGAATAAGGAATAAAAATATAAAGCTATGTGCTCTTATTTTATTATAAAATTTTAAAAGGTCATATTTATGTATCCCCCCTCATGTTTGCATATCCATTTATTTCCATACATTTCAGGGTCTCTCACACACACACCCACACACACACACACACCCACACACACTGACATCCCATGCAGGCACAAGAAAAATATGGAAGCCCCTCACAGGAAGTCCCCAGCTGACCAGGTTGTTTGTGCAAGCTTCTTTAATTAATAACTGAATCTATGTCTTTGTATTATCTGTCTATCTATTCTCAAATTTAATAATTTTTGTATACAGGTCTCTCTTGACAAACAGGTCCCAATTTTAATGAGGCCAGCTGTTTACATAAATGATTTAACAATAATGAAGAGAGGTTATGAAAAATACTGTACATTAATAAGCAATCTGTCCCTACACCAGTGTAAACCTAGATTTAGTGTCATAAACTATTTACTGCATATATTGCTTATTAAATCTAATTGGGGGGGACTTTAAGAAACATTACCTAGAAAATTTTAGGTTCCATAGTTTTGGGATGCAATTTTTAAGTTCTTCTTTTGGCTGCTCCCTTTATGGGTTGCCACAGCAAATCATCTACCTCCATTTCACCCTATCCCTTGCATCCTCTTTTGCCACACCACACCAATCATCACCTCTGTTTTTAACCTAGGTTCAGCAACTTATTTTCATATTTTCATGGTATGGCTCATCGACTAGATCCCTCTCTAGTTTCTATAGCTATTATTCTTATTTCAATTTAACAATTCTAAATCTGCCCTGTGATAGACTGGTGACTTGTCCAGGGTGTAATCTGGCTTTTGCTCCATGATGGCAGGGATAGGCTCCAGCCCCATTTCAACCCTGAACTGGATAAGGGAAAGAAAATGGGCAGCTGAAATTCTAAATCTATGAAATAGAAATAAAAAGACTTTTAACTCTTTGTTTCCCCTGGCTGTAATGAGAAACTCCAAAACTAAGCAGAAATAAATTTACAATCACCTTAAAAAAAGCAGCAAATCTTTTTCATTACAAATTATGAAATTAGTAAATATATATATAAAATTATAGTTCTGAATAGCAGCGATATAATGGAATAATCAGCAAAAGTGCAAAAACTATTTGGCACAGTGATGAACCTCCATCGGAAATCTGGAACTGTTCAGATTTTCAGCCATTTTAAAAATGGCCACCAGGTGGCGTTTTCTGTAAATTTAAAATTTTTTTAGACATAGCTCTCTAACTATTCGACAAATATGCATGAAACAAAAACCAAATGGATCATGACATCATATACTTTCATAGAGACACAATGTCATATCTACCACCACTGCCATATGCAGTTGCTGTGTCTGAAATTGGGAAAAAAATTTCAGGGTTATGATTTAATCAGTTTCACTGCTGTGTACATAATTTCTTAATCATCCAGTTTCAATTAAAAAAATAATAATAATTTGACTATGGCAACTAGCGTCACATCATGTAAAGTGGGATTGGGTCAGTCATGAAGAAACTGGGGCTTTTCTGGGCTATAGCTTCAGTGGCTGCATTGTGACTGCGGGGGGTTAGTTTTGCTAGATAAATTACTGTTACTTAACATCTAATCAATAATTACTACTAACACTTTAATTTACAAATTGTTTTAGCTCTACATGGATGAACACTTTTGGTGTGTGGATATGTTTCACAGATAGTAAATGAGTCAAACTGGTCCTCTTAAGTGCTATCCAAGGTCCCAAAGGACCATCTTCAGATGATCAATACCACATGAGTATATGAGGTTCAGGCCCAGTTAAGAGGTTGTCTGACTAGAAACACTGTGGCTCAGATGTATGGTAGGTTGCACTGTGATTTATAGCTTTGATAAAGGAAAAGCCTCAGTGTTTTGAGCCCTGACATCACCCGTACTGACAGTGCTTTGTTGCTTTTAAGTCCTGTAAGTTATGACCTGTCAATGTGTGAAATGTTTATAGTCCATCTAGGTGCGGTACCAGAATTTTGATGTGGACTCTGAGCTGAATGTTTTTAGAAGAGGACACCAATACTGTATTGTGTGTGTTGTCCACTATCAGCAAATGGTTTGACACTCCACCATGAAAAAAACTGCAAGTGGTGTCCTTGTTATTACAAATTAATAACTTAATCAATTACACATATAATGTACTGAACTGTTATTACCAATAGTTAAATACTTCTAGAATCAGAAGGGACTACATTTCAAAATTTCTAACTACCCCAAAAGCTTTAAACCAACAACCTTTCAGTAACAAGCCAGCTTCTTTTAGTCTACCAATTCCTTCTGAGGCATTGTCCAGCCCTACATGCAACCATACATGGGTGAGTGCTGATGTGATTAACCATGAAAGCACAGCCTGTGTTTCCCCATGTGCACACAGGCCTTTGAGAACCTGTAATACAAAGATCTTGGGTGTTCCAAACAGTTACCTGCAGGCCCCCCAGGCTCTCTGGCTTTGGCTGGTCTGTGATGCTCCGAGGCCCCAGGGGCCAGCCCATCCACCTCCTGGAAACTGCTGCTCTGTTTACCCCACATATGGTGGATCTGCATGGCTGCTTCACGCTCTGCCACCAGATCCAGGTCCTGCTGAGCCAGGTGGGCCCTCAGCTGCCTGATTTCAAACTAAAAGGAAAGAAGACGAGATGAGAGAAAAGGAGAGACCTTTTTTTTCTTCAGTTATTTAAGATAAGGTACATACAACTGTTTAGGATATAAACAATAATCTGCTGTATAGTGTTCTAACTATGAGACATACACTGGACATCTTTCTTCATTTCTCAATTGAAACAGAGAACACACGGTGAATAAACTCACTCTTATGAGTAATATGTATTGTTTTATTTTGCTGATGTGACTTAAAAACAACAATAGAACAACAGTTATTGTATTGTGACTTAGTAAATATATACGACCTGAGGTTTGGCATAGAGCTGGTCATCTGACACACAGTGCTGCAAAAGTATTACCTAGATACTCTATGAGATCAAATGCCTTTTATCTTTTAGAATAGATGATTTTTTTTCTTGGATAGCACTTTGCTTCCCTCTGCTGGTTACATGCCGCTATATAGTCACGTGAAAGATGCAGAAAAGATATGAGGACATACAGCTTGTTCTTGGCAGATCTGGGTGAGGCGATCAAGCTGTTCCTCCCTCACTGCCTTAGCCTTCTCATACTGCTGGATCTCCAGCTCCATTTCCACCTTCACTTGCAACACATAGGCTGGAAGAACAGGACATATTATACTTGGAAAAATGTAACCCCGTGTCCTTTGATTTATTTAATCAGGCATTTAGTTTAATTCCCAGCGATGTTAAAAGGTTTACCAAAATGTATCCATTTTTTGTTGAAATAAAAGCCTTCATATTTTTTACAGTCACTGGCACGTGATTGTGGGCTACTACCAATAGGGTTTGTGGCAGAAAGGGTGTACATTTTATGGTAAGCTTTCAAGGAATAGTTAGCGTGTTTTATATTTCTCAACACTGAGGAGTGTGGGTGGTGACAACAGAGTTGAAACTCTCCCACACTTACTAGTCCTTTGAAAATATTACTAAGAAAAACCACATGAGGAAACAACATGATTAAAAAGGCAGATTTTATTCCATTTAACAAAATGCTACAAAAACCAAAAGGATAAAATCCTTTCCATTTAGTGGCTTTCTGTGAGCACTGAAACCACACATTCATTCTGACACATTATGGCCTCCTACTAGCATTGCTGATAAAAATAAATTTAAAAAATGATAAAAGCGCAAGTCAGTCAAAACCTACAGATTAAAGTAGGTGACACCACTGGGAATGCTATACATTATCTGACAGTAAAGGACAGGACGTAGGGGACATCAACCCCTCCCAGCCTCACCGTCAATGATCCTCTTAACCCGCCAGATCCGCAGTGTGATGATAAGACCGATAGCATCCCAGGGGCTGCTGGGGCCATTGGCCACTGTGGAGGCCACCATGGGGGCCAGAGAGAGTACAATCACAGCTCCATCAAACACCTGAGAAAACACACGCCTGATTACTGCTGTATGTCCAAAGCCACTCTGTCTATGCTATGACATTGAGGGAATGACATTGCAGTGAAAGAGGGCCCCAAGTCAGGACTAAAAGGACTCATGGGAGCTTACCTCTACCTTGTTCTCAATGTAATCCCATATCCCCAACACCACGATCCTGAACACCGTCTGAAACAGTCAAGGGGCAGAGATGGGGACAGAGAGATGTTTAGACAGGGTAAGATGGAAGCAAACAATGACAGGTAAATTAAAATAGAATGTGATGAAAGCAGAGCAGTCTGTGGTAATTATATACATCAATAATAAACTGGACAGCCTCAGTAAATGACATTTGCACTTACAATTTCATCCTTGCTTTTAGTCCTTCACTGGTAATTCATCAGTTATGTCATATTTATACATAGCAAAGGCAAAAATTAGAGACACTGCATTACCCCTTTCTGCTGACACAGCAGAGGCTGCAGAGAGCAAACAAACCTTCATCTTCTGCCACCTGCTAACCCCTTTTTTCATTTCAGATATTTAAGGTAACACTGGACAAACTTCCCAAACCAGTCAGCCTGCTCATTCCACTGCTTCAGTTTAGCACTAAGGCTGTTGCACCTGTTGACTCAAGCTTAACAAAAGTTAGGAGTGAAAAAACCAAGCCTAAGAAACTAAGAAAAATGTGTCTGGCTCTAAAGAAAATGGTAATCAATACAGCAAACCCGAGGCCTCGAAATTATTTAAAGCTAGCAACATTCATAACTGTGTCTGCTTCAAATCATTTGAATAACCTAAGAGGGGCCAACCATGCCAGTTTTACCAACAGTTATTATACACGTATATTCAGTGTATCTGTGAACATACTTTGTGTACGATTTATGCACAGAGGTGTACACAAGTTCACTTTCACTAACCACAATCTAATCATGCTGTGACAGAGGGCACCAGGCATTTCATAGTGTTATTAGTATTGTAATGAGAATCTGTCAGTGTAACTCACTGGCCCCACATAATGCACAGCATAGCATTAATCAAGAGGCTGCTGCATCAGCTGTAAGTGAGACTGTTCTTGTGTTGAGTAGGGAAGACTCACCTCAGTGAAGAACACAGAAAGAATGGCCAGGCTGATCCAGTGGATGATGCTGGCAAACTGGAATGCATTATTAACTAAACAGAATGAAAGAGAAAAACTGATCAGCAGATAGTTGTGGTGAAAGATGGATGCTGCATTCTGTTAAGAATATAACAGTACTGTACATGCTACATAACAATGACAAGGTGTAGTAAAGTGGTTTAAAAAAGCAACTGAAGCATGAAGGATCATCATAAATATGAATTCACTACATACTATGCATGCAATGTAGCTTTTGTCTATTCATCAGGCTAATAGTGGACAACCTCAAACAGCCCTACGCCATCAGCCGAGGCATTTCTCGTCATGCCCCACATCTTTCCCATCTGTCTCTGTTTGCTGTGCTCAGTGATCTGTCTATCAGTCTATTCATCTTCCTCTAGTCCTCCCCACAATCACCCTCTAGCCAGCTCTGCATTGCTTGATTTCTTTGTCTGCTATCTCCCTTCATGCATTTGTCTTACTTTTCTTTTGTGTGGTCAATCAGTCAGTCCCAGGAGAACAGTTAAGACTTGAATGCATTTGGATATTGCTGGTGTAAGACCATATGTGTCAGCCCTCTAAGACCAAAAAGGCCAACACACCTGACCTTCTACTTATGATAGATGAGGATGTCTCCACCATGCCAGATAATGTAGATAAAAGTGATACTGGGATGACATGGGTCAGACTGGGATTTCGACCACCTGATATTTAGCATCAACCCTGGAATACTAATGGAAGGAGTATTTTCTGAAGACCTTGACTGATCAAAGTCTCAGTGCCCAGAATAGTCATAAGTGACGCAAACTTATTATACAGCAGACTTATGAGACAATGTTAGCAGCTAGGATGTACACCTTTCTTCACATGCTCACCTGCATGTCCCACATTAATAGTTCTACTTTCAGAATGCCAAAACTTACATGAATTACATTCTTTTCAAACATTTTAGTGTCCAGCAACAGAAATCCTGACAAACTTTATGACTAAATTCAAAGCAATGGGTCTAGTAACCACAAATAATTGCTTCAGTTTAGACAGACAAGCTCTGAAAGATAGAAGGTATAGTGCAACAATGAGAGTTTTAAAAAATCCAGTAATGTTACATCATATTAAATTATTTTTCTTTACTTAAACATGTTTTGAAAAAGATCCCTTACAATTCAAATTTAAACAAAAATGTTCACATTGTTTAAGATATGTGCCAGTGCCAAAACATATGTTAAAAGCTAATGATTGCCGATATGCCATATGGTAAAAAGTATATTATAGTTTATAGTAGCTTCCACTCTTTTGGGAAGGTTTTCTACAAGATTTTAGAGTGTCTGTGGGAAGTTTTGTCCGTTCGTCCATTAATGAGGTAAGATATTCAAGTTGGACAAGAGGGCCTGGCTCACAGTTTCCTTTCTAATTCATGCCAAAGGTGTTCAGTGAGGTTGAGGTCAGGGCTGTGTGTGGGGCAGTCAAGTTTATCCAGACTAAACTCATCCAGCCATCCTTTATATGGACCTTGCTTTTTGCATTGGGGCACAGTCACACTGAAACAGAAAAGAGCCTTCCCCAAACTGTTCCCACAAATTTGGAAGTACAGGATTGTCCAAAATGTTTTGGTAAGTTACAGCATTAAGATTTCCCTTCACTAGAACTAAGGGGCCCAGAACAAACCCAGAAAAACAACCCCATAGCATTATCCCTCTTCCACCAAACTTTACAGTGGCACAATGCAGTCAGACAGGTACATTCTCCTGGCATTTGCCAAACTCAGATTCATCTATTCAGCTGCCAGGTAGAGAAGCATGATTTGTCACTCCACAGGACACGCCTCCACTACTCCAGAGTCCAGTGGCTTCATCCCACTCCATCCAATGCTTGGCATTACAATGCTATGTATCGCATGTAGAGCCTGCATGCGGCTGCTAGGTCATGGAAACTCATACCATGAAGCTCCTGGTGCACAGTTTTTGTGCTGATGTTAATGGCAGATTAGATTTGGAACACTATATCTATTGAGTCAGAGGAACACTGACAACTATTATGCACTATGCACCTCAGCAATTGGTGACCCCTCTCTGTAACTTTACAAGGTCACATTGTGGCTAAGGTGCTGTGGTCCCTAAACACTTCTGCTTTGCAATAATACCACATACAGTTAATTGTGGAATATCTAGGAGGGGTAAAAATCAAAAACTGACTTGTTGCAACAGTGGCATCCTATTACAGTATCATGCTCAACTCAGTGAGCTCTTTAGATTGACCCATTTTTTTTCACATATGTTTATGAAGGCAGACTGCATGGCCAGGTGCTTCATTTTATATACCTGTGGCAATGAGAATAAAGGAAATATCTGAATTTAATGATTAAGAGGTGTGATCCAGTGCTTACCAGTGTGTTAGTCTATTAGATTTTTTCTCTCTCACTCTCTTCCTTCCTCACCCCTACTGTTCGAGACAGATACCCGCTTTCCCTCTGTCACTGCATGCCTCTTCAAAGGGAATCATTAGTTTTTTCTCTATGAAACAGTAAGGGTCTTTACCTGCCCTGAGATGACCTAGGTTGTGATTTAGCTCTATGTAAATACAAATCAACTCATTTTAATTAAAGAGTGTGCTTCAGTCATGACTTTCTCTGTTGCTTGTATTTGTGCAAACTAACACCATAAATGTTATTATTGCCTATAATAAAATAAAGGTAACTTACTGGGTTTCTTGAATGCTTTTACCTCTATGAGTACAATTTATTCTGCAGCTTAGATTTATGCTATTTATGCTAATTGGGGTGTAATGAACTTGCTCCCTTGACTTAAGTCTTATGTAAGTCAATTTGTTGACTGAATGCAGTTGAAAAAGAATTAGTAAACAACTGTTCACTTTCCTCCATTTATAAAAAAAAATGCTATTAGTAATCAAGACCATAAACAAGGAATTTAACATAACACCTCCCCAGTATGATCTAAAAAGACACAAGTGTTTTGTTTTGTTTGACATGACTCACACTGTAACAGCTTGGTGTCTATGAGCAGCTCCAGCATCAGCAGCACCACCACCAGAATGACACAGGCAACCAGGAAACAGTTGAAGCCTGCTGACAGCAGACAGACCTGCCACAGAGCTGCCCTTCGTCCGCAGCATGGTTTTAGCCAGTTTGACCTGAGTGGAGGGGGGAAGGTGTGAGACACTGAGAAGCAGAAAGGATAAACTGTGAGTCCTGTTGAACAGAATACACATCTGACGGGAACATTCAAGGTTGAATCAGTAAAACTTACAAACATCAAGATACACAAAATTTGTAGTATATTCAGCCTTCAGTTTAACATTCATTGAAATTTTTTCAGCAGAGGGCACTATTCTGCAAATAAATCATAAAAATGCAGAGCAGGCATGCTAAAATCAATTTATGCTCTTAAATGTAAGAGTTTTCAAAATTTAATGTGAATCATAAATACCTACTCTGCAAGGACTGAGATGATATATTAGCATGAAGCACATAAATTCTCAGGCATCATTGCTTCTATGTATTTTTTTTCATTTCCTCTTAAAGCTCTTCATTCTGGACTTTTCTGCAGCTTTCTCTTCAAAGCACAGCTCTCTTGTTATGCCATGATGCATAAAATAATTTTTGTTTTACAAGAACAGACCTGTACTATACACAGTAGACATATATTTAATATGTCCTTAAAGGAGATGACAGATGACTCATATTAATAAAATTAATAAAATGAGGTTCTGGGGAGATAGATCTCCTGCGTTTAATTTGTGTTAATGCTGTTTTACTTGATGATGAGACAGACTTTTAAGTGAAACTGTTGAGTTCAGTGGCTGCACACCTGGATGACTTGTTTGCAAACAATGCGACTCTATGTGAACTTTTCAGTTTCCTCATTTGAGTCAGTCATACAGAGCCTGACTGGCAGGGCACATGATGAAGGGGAATTTTTTCAGCTGATTTTTCCATATCAGTTTTTCTATTCTCATACCTGTTTGCTTGTTTGAGAGAGCATTAGAGTGAAGACATAGAGGGGAAATTTGCATTGGTCAGAATGCCCGATTCCAGCTTTGGCATTTTATATATGCTATTATTCCCAGTGGTGATTCAGCTTGTGCCTTATACAGCTTTCTCCACACTGATACACATTTTCCGTTCATAGTGTCCCTAGTGTGCTTGCTCTTTGCTGAGGTACATTGCAGCTGAAGTGCCACAGTTGCCTTAAATCCATCCTTCCACTCTCTTTCAAGTTTTTCTAAACAGAAACTGACCGACTGAAATGCATGGGGAGTTATGGTCAATAAATAATGATAAATTTGCACAAGCCACACAGGGCTTTCCCATGCTTTCACAACCCCACACACTAACCAGAGGTGCTCTAGTGAGGAAAATGTATATGTACAGATGCAACGCTGAGAAGGGCAGTATGGGCCTTTGAAAATAGCCACTATCTTTTGTCACCTGTCCCCATAAGAGCAAAGCTGTGGGTAATATCTTTCAGAGGAGAAGCGGGGATGCAATTTATTCTACTTTTTCTTTGCTTCATCTCAGAATGAAGCAGGCAAACACTGAGAGAGAAAATGGGGTGCAGCCAGTTCAAAGGCATTGGGATTCATCCAAAAGAGCATTGGAAAGAGAGCCAGAAAGGAAGGAGGTGGAGCTGGAAACGGAAGGATGAGACCAAGAGAACAGAGGGAGATACAGATTTGTTTAAGGGATTTTTTTTTTTAATTTTTAGGTTGTTTTTTGTTTTTTAGTTTTGGTCATCATTCTTACAGATTTCTGAAACGACTTGGCCATGGACTCAAGCACTGTACTGTAATTCTGTTTTATTTGCAATTGAGCAATTAATTTTAATTTCTGTCTTTTTTCCAAACAGGAGGGAATTGATAAGGAAAAAGCAATTACTTATAAATTATTCATAAAAATAGTTGCAAGGTAATGTGGATTGAATTGACTTATCAGCTAATTCCTCCACTTGCATTAGAAAAAGGGAATGCAATTAAACATTACTGCCCAAACTTTCCCAAATTTGGATTGCTCCCTTGGATTATTTTAGGATAAATTAGCTGAAATGATGGCTTTTTATCATCTGTTTGACTGACTGCTGTTGTTTCTTGGACTGTTTTTTATTGTCCTGATGTTCCCAGCTCAGAAATAGCTTTTGTAATACTGTAATAAAATGCAGTTGTCTTTGAAGGTGTGAAGACTGAAGGGGATCCTGAGGAATGGTGTAATTTTGCAGTTACAGCTCCAGTGCAACACAGCTACTTAGCCTCTATCTACTTAGCTTATCACTTCACCAAGGTCAGCAGAGGGGCTGGAGCTTGGCCCCTCTGTGCCAATGTTCTCCCAGTGCCTAAGCAGTGCACCCAGCTCTCTGCAACAACCCTTTGTACCAGCCAATGGTAACAGATTAGGAGCTCAACACCAAAGGTGACAAAGAGGTTGTGTAGGGTAATGGTATCATTGCCAAATACCTCAGAGACCTCCCCAGCACACATTCTTTCCCAAGGAACAATGTCAAACCCCATCTGCCAGTGGAGAAGAGCCAAGAAAATGAAACATTTACCTAATGATGTGCCTCATACACAGTCATGGGACATTTGTGGGCCATTAGTTAAAAGATGAGCAGCACACATTCCAAGAAAGACACCTCACTTATCTTCAGGTTTGAAAAAGCATGATTTACCTCATACTGTGTGGAATCATAATTCATTCAGACCTTTCCCACAAGCCAGGCAGAAAAGGTATTAATTTAATAAACCTGTAAAGAAAAACCCTGTCTGGAAGCAGCGTAAATGGCAGTGATGGATTAGCCCAAGCTCAGAAACTTAATTTTAGGGAAATCACTTTAAACCTTGAACACTGAGAACCTGAAGTATTTATGAGGAAGTGAGGCTTCAGTGGTGGTGGTGGAGCAAGCCAAGGAACAAACTCACCTCACTCTCTTGCAGGGTCAAGTCAGGTTCAGATCAAATGGGTAAGATCTCAAGAATTGCTCTTGAACACATATATATGTGCACAGGAAAAATTCAGATGTATATGTTTAGGGCTCAAGATGCAGCATAGCATGCACTGTAGACAGACTTATAAAGACAACATTACCAATGGCAAAACAATGAATCTGGCAGAAGTGCAAATCAAGGGTTTAGATCATGAGACTGATCAATATTGTACACGATGCCGGCTGCAGAATGGCCACCGTAGCCGGTCAAAGTGGACAAAGACATCAAGCAGAATGATTGGCACTGATGAAAGTGTCTGGTTGCTCTTATGGGACCCATTCATGCAGACGGGGAAGCGTTTTGGCTCCATCCCCAGTGAAGTAACACTCACTGAGATGCGGATCCTTTCACAAGGAGCATGTCTTTTATTATACTATCTTCTGTAATTGAGACAGGATAAAATACAGTGTAAACTCATTAGGTGCAAGTTAAGTGGAAATTAAATCAAAGAAGTGGTACTCCGCTTGTGTGTGTGTGTGTGTGTGTGTGTGTGTGTGTGTGTGTGTGTGTGTGTGTGTGTGTGTGTGCATGTCTGTGTGTAGGTTAACAGATAAGTTGGGAGAGAAAGGGAAGGCTGCAAATGGGGAAATTCATTCAGAAGTAATGAGGGAAAGACTATGAACTCAAAGATTTCCCTCTCTCTCTCTCTCTCTCTCTCTCTCTCTCTCTCTCTCTCCCACACACACACACACACACACACACACACACACACACACACACACACAAGACAAACACACA
>VUQH01039395.1:0-12781 GCA_015106775.1 Etroplus canarensis
CTGTGGCAACCCCTTACGGGAGCAGCCGAAAGAAGAAGAAGAAGAAGAAGAAGAAGAAGAAGAAGAAGAAGAAGAAGAAGAAGAAGATTTTAACTTATTATAAAACAGTAAGAGTACAGTTAGGTCAGCAAGTTTTGGACAGTGACACGTGCTTTTTAATTTAATTTTGTTGTTGTTGTGAATTTGCCTCTGTAAACCGCCAGTGTAATTAAGTAATTCAAACAGTCAAAATATGATCTGAAATAGAGACTCTAAGCTTTACTGTAGGTTAGGAATTTCAGTCATTTTTATATATAGTCCCTCATTTTCAGAGGCTCAAAAGTAATGGAACAAACTCATAGAAATTTAAATGTTAGGCTTGTTTTGATACTTGGATTAAAAAGGCATTGTAAGTAGGCTTAACCAAGGACAGAATTCTGCAATCATCCACTTTAGTTGTCTCCTGTGGTCAGATTGATGTTGTGACCACTCCTAAAGTTTCTGATGTTTGTCTGATTGGTTTATTATGGTTTTTCAGCCTAATGGTGACCTGTTTCACTTGCATCTACATCTTTGTGAGCATTTTAATGAGAGTTCTAGGGAACAGCTACTAAATCCAATCAATTTTCTATGAAATAATAAGGGAACAGTCCTCACCACCACATGCAACTGCCTGCCAGCCAGTTGTCCAGTTACTTTGGAACCTCTGAAAATGAGTGACTGTGTATAAAAAATGACTGTAATTCTTAAACGATTGAAGCAAAATTTTGTCAGCCCCCTTGAATTAAAGCAGAAAGTCTGCACTTCGATCAGATGTTGATTGTTTTATTTAAAATACACTGTGGGGATTTACACAGAGAGAAACAAAGAAGACCATTGTCCAAAAACTGGAAGAAGAAAACTTGTGAGAAACGAAGGTCACATGAATGCACCGTGGCGGTTTGACAGATTTTTACAAAGAGCATTTGAAAGCAGCACAGCTCTGTGTTAAATGTATCGCTCCGCCTTCTCTAAAACATGGTCAAGTAAGAGTTAGAGAAGCAACGGCTAGAAAGTGTGTTTCTCTTCAGTCAGTTTCTTCAAAGAGCGGAAATTTGAGACTTGGCTGGCTGTAGTTTCTCTAGCACTAAGGTTTATTTTACTGTAGAAACGTGAAAGTGAGCTCACTCGGTGTCGCGACTAGTTGTTGCTGTAAACACGTGGAAACCGGCTTTTTACTGGTTACACAGCCGCTGAAGCTGAAGAGCAACTCGTAAGTAGCTGAATTAATAATGTGCGACTCAGAGCCGGTTATGTGTAAGGTTTGTTATGGCCTGAAATCTGCTGTTAACTAAACTGGCTTGCAAAGGTAGTCCGCCTATTGTGTGGCTAAGGAAGTTCAAGAGCAGCACACACAACTGTACTGTACTTTGTTGTGTCATAACAGTGTTACTATCTAACAACTTGTGTTTCCAGAAAGTGTTCTTACTATGTTTGTTTTAAATGGACTGTTAACGAGGGACCGAGAACGGGTCTAGACGTTTTACTTCAGTAAAAGATCTAATTCTACTGAAGCAGCTCAATAGTGCACAAGATCCAATATGTTTATAGTGAAGAAGTGAAGTAAACATACTCATCATATACAATGAAGCTCTTAGAATCATATGCAGTATATTACTGGATCATTATTATCGATTCATTGGTTTGTATATCTATGATGTGCAATTTGCCTGCAAAATATTAAAAATTAAAGCTTCAAAGTAAAAAGGAAAGAATAGAAAGTGTAATACTTGTATCCACAATCTAGTAGAGTGGAAGCAGAAAGTAGCAAAACATAGGTATACTTAATTAAATTGCAAGTACATTAAAACTGTAATTCAGTAAAGTATTTGAATAAAAGTATTAGGTTATCTGCCTACTACTCTTATCCAAGCTCTCATCCAATGGCATTGGGCTTTTTTAGATTTTTTTGGGGGGTGGGGTGAACACATGTCCCTCTATATGTGGAACTCCAGCATTCTTATCCCTTATCACCCAGTCCCATTTTGAGTGTCTTTGCAGGATCTGCACTTTTCTAAAGTGTGGCTTTAACCTCTTCATTGAGAGGCCTATTTTTTCAGCCTCCTGTCCGAAATGACTTACCCAAAATAAATGGAGTATATCTTCACAACTACAAGGACTGTATATATAATCTTGATCTAAAAAAAGCTAAGATGTGAGATTACTGCATAAGTGTCGGAATCAAGATATGTGTTACTGTGTTGGAGTACATTCATCTGGAACCTTCAGCTGCCCCCTTGTATTCTCCCCAAGGGGTCGCCACAGCAGATTAATCTGCATTGGTAATTTGGCAGAGGTTTTATACCAGATGCCCATCCTGACACAACCCTCCATGGTTGATGGGTGTGTGTCCTTACCTGGAATTGAACCAGGGACCTTACATCACTACACCTGGAACACAGCAGAAAGTAAAATTTGTATCCATTTAGCCTAAAAAAAAGCATTACTTAGAGTAAAAACCATCAGATACTAGCCCAGTTCATCTAGAAATTGGTAAAGTAAAATCTGATAAGTAACTTTGCAAATGTAGGCGCTTAAAAAGTAAATGAGAGCCGGGCCATGCAGAGACCTCTAATAGGGCAGGTGCACAAAATACAAAAAAAAAATTATACAGAGGAGCACAATATTTACCTGTGGATCATGTGGTGACATCATATGATGGACTGGCAGGTGGCAGGTCATTTATTATGATCTGTTAATAATCAATAATAATAAATGTTCTTGTGAAGGGCCACAGGAAGGCGTGCTTCACAAAAAAAGCTTGACAAAAGGGCACTTTAAGGAGCAAGAGCTAAAAGGGGCAGGTGCTCCAGCCCTCTTGGACATGCACTGTTTTTGTGTTTTTGTTATATGCTCATGTAATTTTGCTTAATTTTTGAATTGGTAGATCGGCTGTACTGCATGCATCTCACACAGCCCCTTCTGCAGGGGTTCTTACTGAAGAAGTTAAACTGATGCATCTAAAGAAAACAGGGAAGGTGTGGTACAGTGTATATGTATGTGTACATGGGGAATACACCACCCCATGCCCCCCTTCTAGACACACCCCTGATCCTTAAGTGCCATGAAGTAATAAATAATAAAAAACAAAAAAAGTAATATAAGTTGTCAAGTAAAAACTGGCTATAGTTGTAATAAAGCTTTGTATACATTACATTTGGGACCTTTGGACTGGAAGTGAAAGAATTCCGAGAAAAGTCTCAAATTGCTTTTTTAAGCCTTAAAAATATTGATGCAAATGAACATTTTAGCTTCAGTGTTTGTGTGAAAATGTTCAAAGCAGGCAATTTTGTCCTGTAGATAAGATAGAAACATAATCAACAGCAGCACACAGTGGAAATAAACCAGCTTGCAAGCTCATTTGTACATGAAGTGACAGCAGTTTTGGGTTGCAGTCATCATATTTCTTAATTATTTATTTGCTCATTATTTTCACAGTTAGTCATTTGGTCTATAAATGGTAAGAAAACAATCAACAGCCTGAAACACAAAAATGCTGAAACCACAATTAAATGAATAAAATTCAGCAAAAGCCAAGAGGGCACTTACATGTTCCTATGGTGACAACGAGGATGCACAGATTCATAACACATAGTTTATGCCATTTATTATTTTTTTTTAAAGATAACTGCTGTGTAATGTGTATATGTTATGTGTTTGTGAAAAAAATTTGAAAATGACAATAAACATATTGACCAAAAAAAGATAACTGCAAAGTTTACTATCTCTGTAAGGAGTTTGCATTAAAAAACAGATTTACTGGACACTGATAGTTTGCAATAGATCTGATAACACCAATGGACTGTGCTCTAAAGGCCTAGTGTGTGGGGTTCCTGCTAGATTAAGGCATGTGAAACAGTTCCTTTATATTCTGAATATCATGTAAAAATATTATAATAGATATATTTTTTGGTCATATTTCCGTGTTATAGAGAATATGGATTACCTGCCAGATAACAACACCAGGTACAAAGAAGTGGCCTACTGGGATGAAAGATACAAGACTGAACAGTGCTATGACTGGTTGGGGAATTTCTCCAAATTCCAGCACATTCTGGAAAAATCTGTAAAGAAAGAAGACTCTATTCTGATTCTGGGTAAGTAGTTTTTCCTGTTATTTCTCTTTGTATTAGTGACTTGTTCTCTTCATCTTATCACAAAATGGTGTCAAAGACAAATGACACACAAACTTTATTCATGAGCATCACATTTACATTGTCACTTTTTTTGTGAGCATCTTGGTGAAGCAGAGGTCTAAGATCCTGTTCTGCACTGTATGGACAAATGTTTTGGACCACACCTCTTAATCATGAAATTGATGTTTTTCATTCAGTCCCATTGCCACAGGTGTATAAAATCAAGCACCTAGCCATGCAGTCTGCCTTTATCAACATTTGTAAAAGAATTGGTTGTTCTAAAGAGCGCAGTGAATTTGAATGTGTTACTGTAATAGGATGCCACCAGTGCAGCAATTCAGTTAGTGAAATTTCTTCCATTGTAGATATTCCATGAGCAGCTGTAAGTGGTGTTATTGCAAAGTGCAAGTGTTTAGGAACCACAGCAACTCAGCCATGAAGTGGTAGACTACACAAAGTTAAAGAGCGGGGTTGCCAAGTGCTGAGGAACATACTGTGTAAAAATCGCCATGGTATGGGTTTCCACGGCTGAGCAGCTGCATGCAGACTGGCCAAGCACAATGCCAAGTGTAGGATGGAGTGGTGTAAAGCATGCCACCACTGGATTGTGAAGAAGTGGAAATATGTTCTGTGGAGTGATGAAACATGCTTCACTATCTGCATTCTGATGGATGAGTCTGGGTTTGGTGAATGCCAGGAGAATGTTACCTCCTTGAATGCATTGTGTTTGGTGGAGGAGAGATATTGCCATGGGGTTGTTTTTCTGGGGTTGGACTGAGCCCTTTTGTTCCAGTGAAGGGAAATCTTAATGCTTCAGCTTAGCAAGATATTTTGGACAATGCTGTGCTTCCATAGTTAGTCCATTCATCTTCGAAATCGAAGGACGGCCGATGATGACACTGATGATGCTTCCAACTTTGTGAGAACAGTTTGAAGAAGGACTTTTTCTGGTCCAGCATGACTGTACCCTAGTGCACATAGCAAGGGTCATAAAAGCATGGACCATACCTCAACCCCACGGAACATCTTTGGGATGAACTAGAACAGAGATTGGGAGCCAGGCCCTCTCAATCAACATCAGTGTCTTACTTCACAAATGATCTTCTGGATGAATGAACAAAAATTCACACAAACACACCAAAATTTTGTACAAAGTCTTCCCAGAAAAGTGGAGGCTCTTGTAGCTGCAAAGAGGAGACAAATTCTATACCAATGCCTATGGACATGGAAAAGAGCCTGTAGATGTAATATATAGGTGGCCCAATACTTTTGTATACATGGTGTATTTCACAGACAATTCACATGTCAGGCCTTACCTCTCACTCCCACTCACCTCTCCACTGTCTTCAGTCAAATAAAGGTAAAAATACCTGCTAACGTTTCTCATTGTGACTGTCACATATCATCCTCGTGATTGTCATTACTCTCATTATAATCATCAGTATTAATTAAATCTAGCCAGACAACTGTTTGTATAGAACGGGCCCTGTGTAAAGATGTGGTAGAAGCAGACTAAGTATTCTGATATGAAAAACTTTAATTAAGTTAACATTTGGCAGGATTTCAAGATTTTTTTTAATGCAGTAGAGCTAGGTATTGTTTAAAAATATCATGCAGTTTGTCATGTTTACTGTCAACATACAACATAAAATTTGCTAATCCTGTGGTGTCAAACATCCCACCCCAGTGTTCATGTAACATTATACTATTATGCTGGTGTCTGCTACTGTGACTCATTTATTATGCTGACTCAATCCTGCAAACATGATGGGTTAAGAATGATACATAGTATTAACCTTCTGGTCGTAAAGGAGTAGATGTCTGATTTGATTTGCAAACATTTGCATAATGAGTGTTGCAATAGCTCCTTTCAGTTGACAAATCCAAATCCAAGTCCAGATTTATACCATATAGGTTGTACATAAACCGCATATATCAGTTTTCTTGTTTTGGTTATAGCAAAAATTTCACCTGCCTAATGTTTTGTAGTTCTCTTTTGTCATGCGAGTTGGTGGTTACAGAACATCCTGCAGATTGGGTTTGAGGAGTTTGAAGGCCACATCAAAACCTTGTTCCTTCAGCCAGTGTTAAGCACTTGTTTTATGTTTTCAGAACTCCTGTTGTTGGGGAGTGTGATGGTGGTGCTAGCTCTGCAGTTATGTTTAGGCTGTTGATACATGTCAAAGTGAAATCGGTATGAATACTAGGACATGGGCTTTCCCAGGAAAACATTGTATTACAGTTTTCTTTTGTTGTTTTGTTTCTGTTTGTTTTGATCGTATGATTGTCATTTTATAAGGCAATTTAGTTTCTTCTTATTACGGACCTCTTTCTCCGTAGGAGTCTGTAGAAATTCACCATAATAAGTCATCAGAGCCCACAGGGTTAATTATCTACTAACTAATAAAAAATCTGACCAAACTCAGAGCCAATCCCAGGCAGGGTAGACCCTAGACAGGTTGCCAATCTATCACAGGGCTAACAATGAGAGACAGCAAGTATGCATGCTTATATTCGGCCAATCTAGAACGATCAGTTAACCCTAGCATGACTTTGGCCTGTGGGAGGAAGCACAAGAACCCACATAGGCACAGAGAGAACATTCAAATTCCAAACAGAAAGCTGCCAGCCAGGGTTCGAGCCAGGAACCTTCTTGCTGTGAGGTGACAATGCAAACCGCCACACGACAGTGCTGCTGTGTTTTTAGTTTTATTTTGTTTTCTCTTCCAATTCTGGACCACCTAGCCTGTGATAAAGATTGATTAATGGTTCTTACACTGTTAAAAGTCATAGAAAACCTAGTATATTCTCTCATTGAATAATATGGATTTCATCATTTATTATTAGGAGAACTTACACACTTTTATAGGAGTAGCAGTTTTGTAAATGTCCACAAGATGTCACTGTTGTATTGTTGTGAATAAATCTATTTAACTTGCTCGCAACACCACCTGCAATACAGTTTTGTTTATGGTCCTGCTGCTCAGTACAACAGGCGACACAAACATTTGAATAGTGAACACTTTGTTCTGGCTGCTGAACATACAGTAAAGTCAGTTTAAAACTTCAGAACCAGTAGCTGGTTGGTCAGTAGCACAATTTCTTTAGTGCTTTCTTGTTGTCTTAATATTTTTTGAAACAAGAGAAAGTATTTATGTTTGCATGTAAAATTTCAGTTTACCTTTTTTTTAAACTGAGGGTGAAGCTGTGCACTTTGATTTAGTGACTTTTAATTTATGCAGTACTTTCACATAGAGATTTTGGACTGTTAAAATATTGTAAACATATTTTTTTGTTTTCTGTCTGTTATTAGGATTAATTTTTAGGTCAATGAGCTGAAATTCTACCTTTAAAGTTGTTTGTTGTTGCGCTGTTGTTACTTTTCAGAAACACAGAGGGCCGTGGTGCTCTCTTTCTTTCTGATGTAAGCCTTGTTTATGCATGCGCAGTGGCATTTGTGTGTTAGGGGGTTTGTTAAATTTGTGTCAGGGAGAGGCAACAGCTTTCTACTATATTTTAGGGGGGACTGAAATGGTGCAGTTGCCTGAAGTTAGGTTTTTTTTTTTTTAAAAAAGGCCATGGGTTTTGATGGCACCTTTTTCAACCAGTTTTATTAGGATTTGGATGTTGATGATCTGGTGCCCTGATGATTAAAAAGTGTTTTTAAGCTATAAGGTAGAACACTGATAGGCTTCTATAATATGCAGCCTTACTTTTTCAGGGTGCGTCATAGGCACCACCTACAGCAGAGGCGTGAGTGGGCTCAGAGACTCTGGAGTCTGAGCTAGAAGCTCTTGCTTCTCTTCAACATTACTCTGCACAAGGTAATGCAGGCTGCTTTCTGCGTGCTGATTTAAAATCAAAGGACAGCCATTCCTTTGTGGTGTTGTGCATTTTTATGGCCAGCGCATGTAGAGTCTTCTTCAACAGCACACGTGCACAGATGGAGAGCTATACAGCAAAGTCTACAGTAAAGATACGTGAACTCTCATGTGCTGTCACAGCCTCTTAAGGTTACTTCAGTGTCTCCACGCTTGTACGCACTCCACTTGCTACACTTGTTTGTCAAGTTGGTGAACCAACAGAGATTATTGGCTCCTATAAGATGATATAAAAAATTACGGTCACTCTCAGGGGATCAGAGCATAATTTAATGGCGATGAAGGAAGATTTCAAATGCTGCTGTGCTTTTTGTGTGATAATGAGTGAATGAAGAAAAGAGAACTGCAAGGGAAGTTAATAGCTAATCAAGTTTGTGAAACTCCTCTGTCTCAGATGGAGAGGTGATTTCCATTAGGATATTCTGTACAGTGCAGGGAGAGAAAGAGAAAAGGCAGAGAGGGATGCATACACCATGGAGTTCTCGAACATTTCGTTGCATCCTGATAACAGTTTTAATATCTTTGTCCTTCCTTTATTTGTTAAAGTGTTTCATATTCTCTTTTTGCCTGTACGGTTTTACATCACATTTGCTGGAAGTCTGTCATTCTCTATTTACCAGTTTTCATCCCACCGTACTTCTTTTGCATTTTGGCTCTGAAAGCAAACTCCCTGTCACGTTTTCTCTTCCTTCCTTCTTGGTAACCTACTTATGCCTTTTGACATTAGTTGGGGATGTTGCAATCTCATATTCAGCAGTTAGCAAACACAGTTCTATCATCTGAAAGCAAAAGAGACAATACAAGTCTGTATAATCAGTCAGTGATCTCAGATCCGTGAGTTCTGAGAGTGTTTCTGATCACTTACTAACTCTGAGTAGCAGTGCAATCAATAACAGAAATACTTCAAAATTTAAGTCTGGTGATATTCTGCAGGGTCCAATCATAATATTATGTGATGTCATAAAAATCCAGAAAACCATACCAGAGATCCAAAAAACATTCAAAATTGCCTTTCCTCTTGTACTTTTGCCTCTGTGATGCACACTAGATCTCCTGCAATCTTTCAACTTGAGTTTTCATTTTGAGGAAATGGGTGAAGTTGCAGGAATGTAAATTTGGCAGGAAGAAACTTGGCCACAATGACATAAATCACAGTTCAGGTTGTTTCTGCAGAATGTCCTCCCTCAGACACCTGTGGACTTTACTATGGAATTCAGTGTTGACAGTCTGACCCTCACAGATGAACTAATGGTACACAACCATGTTAACTGGACCACAGTGACCACGCTGCTGGTTACACTCGGGATCTGATGTGTTGCTTTCAATCTTGGATACTGCAGATTTTGCCACGCTGAATGCTGCTTTTTGGTCTCTAGGTTGTAGCAGAAGGCCCAGCTCTCATCAGTAGCGATGATCCTCAACATGAAGGTCAGGTTAATTCAACACAGAAGCTGATTATATTGCTCTATGTGCAAGTTTGACGTCTGTGAATCACAGACACTCACGTGTAAGTCCTCAGAGTGGGATTTCCAGGGATAGAAAGAGTATTGAAAGTAGTGCAGAAGTGCAGAAGAAGATCTTGAAGGTGAGATATGCCAAAATCAGATCCTTTTTATGGGCAAACATTCCTAGCTTTTTGGTAGTACCTTGCGGATCCAGAACATTAGAGCATTACTTCCATTTTACTTTATGATTATTCTTCTTATTGTTAGCAAAATCCATCAAACAAATTAAAAGCAACACTAAGGGTGAACCTACTACCAACAATTACTTTTTTAACAAAAGCATAAAAAACTATAACTATGTCCTTTTAAACAGCACTCTTTGAAGGAGTTCTTTTTGTGTGTATTCATTTTTTCCTCTTCAAGTACTTATGTTTATATTTTATGTATTTTTTATTTAAAAGGGTTAATGCACATTATTAACTGGAGCACATCATGTAAATACAGGCTAATTTTCATCTGCACTCCTAAGATACAAAGGTATTTAAGCCTAGGTAGACAGGCTAGAAAGACATAATCAATCAATCAATAAAATATTCAAACATTAAAAACCACTTATAAAACTCCTGCACAGATGCAAAAACACATTAACAAAATTACTACACCATAGGCAGTTAATGAAAACAGAAATGTAACTTACCATGACTTCAGCTTACAATGTGTTTAATTATCGAGTAATCACTGTTTTATAGATTTGGAGAGAGAGTTGTTATTTTCCTTAACTCGTGATTATAATACTCCAGGTATGTGCTGTGCAATAAAAAAATGACTGGCTCGCCCAAAACCACTTTTTCTGAAAGGTATTTTACCACTCTCGAAAATGCTCTGCATATCTAATCACATTTTCCCTGGTTACAAAGCCATATTTAGTTTCAATTTTACAATGATGATAGGACATTTTATTGGATATTTTCAAGCCCGCTTATATAATCTGTTGATTTTAACGTGGTCCAGCTTGTCTGAGTCCAGCTGCTAAGACAGTAGTTCACATGAAAAATTTGATTCTATTCACAACTTTTTGACATGAGTTTTAAATGTAAGTTGTGACTCTGTTGTTATGCCTATATTTATTTTATGAACAATTTCTCCCTCCTACAGTTACATCCAGATCTGGCTCTCTATTTGCAGACTTAAAAGCATACAGAATATATAAAGACTTTGTTTTTCTGTGGTTATGGCAAAATAATATAAGAAACCTTTCTTCACTCTGTTTTGTTGTCTGTAGCTCCTGTCATATGCTGCGTAACAGTTCTCTTTTAAAGCATCAAGAGCATTTATTTTCACAAAAAGTATAGATAATGTTTACCAGCTTTACATAAGAACAAATACTTAAAATTCAGTATTGATCCTCTAGTCCCTCATGATCAACAAGGCGGTGAAGTCATTTATAATCACATATCCTGTTTAGATGTTGCACTGCCCACCTATGACACCCACTTTGAGCACATTGACATTCTGTGTTGTTCTGCTTTAAAATAATGCACAAGGTTTCTCATTTTCTGACTAGAGTTCTGAAACATTACTATGATGAGAAGTAAAAATGCAGTTGCTTTGAAAACACTAATATTGAACTGTTCTGCATTATGAATAGGTTTGAAGTTATGAAACACTGCTGTGGAAAAAAAATCAAAACTGAATAAAAACCCCAGCCTTAATAATGGTCATAGTTTATTTTAAAAGCCATGTGTGGCCTCATAATGTGATTTCATTGCACTCATTACTGGTTGCATGGTGAGCTGAAGGCCTGGGGTGGTCTGTGTTACAGCATTGCATCAAGAAGTCCCCAGCTCTCACTGACCAGTTTGTCACTTAGCAACATTACGACGCAATGATCAGCTCACTCACGCTCCAGTTCACGCACGGCTCCTTCTTTCATGGTCTGCTCCAGGCTCCTGCCGGTGATGTAATGACCCCACATCTCCTAGTGGTCAGTGCTCATGGCTCGTTCCCCAAGGCGAGGGATGATGATGTAATGGCTCTTTTATTCTGCAGTGTGTGTAGTTTAGCTGTATTTGCGGTTGTATCCCAAGAGTATCTATGTTTTTTGCACCTGGTACTGAGGGCATGACATCCAATCTCTACACTCAGACCAAAAACTGCCTTTGAGGGTCCAGAGTGCTACTAAAGTGCTGAGTGTGTGGGCGTCTTTAAACATCAGCAGAATGTTCATTTGAAGTGCCTTGTAGCATGAGGACGACTGAAATCTTTACTGAAGCTTTCTCAGAATAACACACACACACAAACACACGCACACAAATGCTCTCATTTTTACTTCAACTATAATAGATTTTTTAAAACCACTTTTCAAGCAGATATGCTAAAATGCTTAAACATGTTTAAGCTTCTTAGTAGCTAATTTTTGATGTTCTAAGTTGTATTTGATAACAAACTCCATATCCCAGGGTTTTGAACTGGTGATTAGTTTCTTCAAGAAGTTATCTTCTGCTTGAGGAAACCTATGACATGTACAGTCTTGTGATAAAAATTTTTTTTTATGAATCTATGCAGTAATGTGAAAAACTAATTACACCCCATGATTCCATAGCTTGTAAAACCACCTTTAGCAGCAAGAACTTGAAGTAATCATTTTCTGTATGACTTTATCAGCCTCTCACATCTTTGTGGAGGAATTGTAATTCACCCTTTCTTACTATGTAGCTTCAGTTCATTGAGGTTTGCAGGCATTCATTTATGCACAGTTCTCTTCAGGTCCTGCCACGGGGAAAAAAGTCCTGCCACAGCATTTCAATCAGGCTGAGGTCTGGACTTTCAGGGGTTAGAACTGTTGCCTCACAGGTTTCTCCTCCCATTGAAAACTTACCAAGGTAGTACTGCCTGTCAGCCCCGGACATTCTCACAAAAGAGTTTATTAATCTTCTTCTTCTTTCGGCTGCTCCCGTTAGGAGCCGCCTCACTACAGTCTTGTAAACCTTCCCTTTCACTCTTGCTGCTATCCTTGTGTCACAAAGCACCCCTGACACTCGTCTCGACCCACGCCACCCTGCCTGAACTCTCTTCTTCACCTCTCTTGTGCTCTGTCCGTTGCTTTAGATGGTTGATCCCAAGTATTTAAACTCATTCACCTTCACCACCTCTACTCCTTGCATCTTCACCGTTCCACCTGCCTACCTCTCATTCACACACATGTACTCTGTCTTGTTGCTACTGACTTTCGTTCCTCTTCTCTCCAGTGCATACCTCCACCTCCTCCCTACTCTCTTCCACCTTCACCTACTCTCACTAC
>VUQH01039397.1:0-10140 GCA_015106775.1 Etroplus canarensis
TGCACCCATCATGCCTAGTGCCTACTGTACAAGCCTGTGGGGGCAGTGCTATGATCTGGGGTTGCTGCAGTTGGTCAGGTCTAGGTTCAGCAACAATATGTGCTCAAAGAATGAGATCAGCTGACTACCTGAATATACTGAATGACCAGGTTATTCCATCAGTGGATTTTTTCTTCCCTGATGGCACGGGCATATTCCAAGATGACAATGCCAGGATTCATCGGGCTCAAATTGTGAAAGAGTGGTTCAGGGACATCATTTTCACACATGGATTGGCCACCACAGAGTCTAGACCTTAACCCCATTGAGAATCTTTGGGATGAGCCGGAGAAGGCTTTGCGCAGCGGTCAGACTCTACCATCATCAGTGCAAGATCTTGGTGAAAAATTAATGCAACACTGGATGGAAATAAATCTTGTGACATTGCAGAAGCTTATCGAAACAATACCACAGCGAATGCGTACCGTAATCAAAGCTAAAGACGGTCCAACGAAATATTAGGGTGTGTGACTTTTTTTTTTGGTGGCGACTTTTTTTTTGGCCGGGCAGTGTATAAAATAGTTATTAAAGGTATTGACCCAATGACCTTTAACCATTACCATAGCTGTAGAAATTCTTACCTTTCTTTATTCTTTCTTTCATTGAATAGTTTTAAAATCTTATTCAGCCTGTGTGATGCATGATTATTGTAACTAGGATCCTTGTTTTCATATGGTTCTAAATTATGCTGTTTATAGACATTAAAAAATATATCTATGAATAACTTTGCAGAAATTTGGAGAAGTGATTCAGGCTGCCTGTCATCTTGTGGACTAAGAAACACGACACAATGAGGAATCACCATGAATTGCTTTAGACACTTTGAAGTCCTTAAATTAAGTTACTGTATCCTGTAATAGAGAATTTTTTATTCTTACCATTTCACTATAAGAATTGTATATTCAGTGATAAGATTCTTGTTTTCTGTGTGAATGTACTAAACCTAGAATGACCTTTCCTATGCTTGTGTGGTGCCTGGTCTTCCTTGACACAAGAAGAGAACAATATTCCAATGAAGGGGAGATGACCCCCCCCACTTTGGCCAGGTCTGTTAATTTAAGAGAGGATTGTCTCTTAAATGGGTCATCTAGGTTAATCTACAAGATAGGATGAGTTTATGGTACCCTCTTAGGGGAAGGTCATAAAACTGGGTGTCAGTTCAAGATCTCTCCCTCTTCATCAAGGGGGTGCTGGAATATGTTACTCTTGTCATTTACCACCCTAAAGTACTATAAAACTTGGGGAAGAGACATTGTCTGGCAGAGAGCATCTCCAGGATACATTGTTGTTGTGTCTCTGCATTGTTCTCTCTTGTGCACAAATAAATATACTGAATGATCATCTCATCCGAGACTGTTCATTTAATTTTTTTGCACCACAATCCACCACTCTACAACTTTTTAAAAAAATAATTAATCATGTGTAGCATGCCTTCAAGATAAGCTTTTAAAAATTCAGTGTCCTGCACTCCAATCTGTAATACCTAAGAAAATATGAATAACACAAGGCCTCTGCCTTCAGTAACTGTGTGAGGGAGGGAGCTCAAATACTGGTTGATCAAACCAACTTGGGTACACAGGCATAACAAACACTAATAAACTAGTTTAGTTGTAGATGCCTACTACAACATTGGCTCTTTATTCCCCTACATTTTGAAAAAAAACCCCAAAAAACTTCAGGTCTCCTAAAAGCATGTGGAAAAATGTGTTATGGTTTGGTGAAACCAAGGGTGAACTTTTTGGCCATATTTCCAAAAGGTATGTTTGGTGCATATAAACCACAAGCTGCACATCACTAGAAGAACATCATACCCACGGCGAAGCATGATGGTGGCAGCATGCTTTGGGGTTGTTTTTTCTTCAGCTTGAAGTAAGGCTTAAGTCAAGGTGCAGGGACTTATGAACAGTTCCAAATACCAATCATTTTTTGTCCCAAAAATTTCAGATATCTGCTAGAAAGCTGAAGAAGAATTTCACCTTTCAGTATGAGAATGGCCCCAAGCATATATTCAAATCAACTAAAGAATGGCTTCACCATAAGAAAATGAAAAAGTTTTTGAATGGCCCAGCCAGAGCCCAGACCTAAATCCAATTGAAAATCTGTGAGGTAAGCTGAAGAAGGCTGTGCACAGGAGATGCCCTGGCAAGCTGACAGATTTGGAGTTCATTTGCAAGGACAAGTGGGCAAACATTGCCAAGTCAAGATGTGCCAAGCTGATAGACTCTTCCCAAAAAGACTGAATGCTGTAATTACAGCAAACAGTGTTTCAACAAAGTGTTAGTTTTAGGGTATGCACACTTATGCAAGCAACTTTTTGTACATTTTTAATTGTTTATACATTTCCCCCTCCAACAGATTTGTTTCTTTTTCAACTGTGTAAAAAGTTATAGGTCAAATTGAGGTGGGAAAAAGTCTCATTTTACATAAAAAAAACTGATATTTTAACAGGATTGTGTTCACTTTCTATATCCACTGTATACAGGTAACAGTGAAGGAGCTGCAACACTCCACAGCAGAGACTGGTGTATCTATCCATAGGACTGCTCCAAACCATGTACTCCACAGAGCTTGGCTTTACAGAAGAGTGGCCAGAATAAAGCCATTGCTTACAGGAATAAAAATATTATCATTTTAATTTATGTTAATATATGTAATACATATGCATGCAACAACTTTTATTTTTTATTTTTTACATCTTTTTATTTTTTTTTGTATTTTACTCCACCAGTTTGGATTATTTTGTGTAAAATTTTTACATTAAGAAAATCCATTTCAATTACAGGTTGTAATGCATAAAAATAGAGAAAATGCCAAGGGGGTGTATACATTCACAAGTCACTGTATGCTTTTGTGTTTATATGTTTAGAGGTTGGCGTCTTATCTTATTTAGAAAGATCAACTTCAGACTGATACACAAAATGTATTCTGCTTTTTATGAAATGTTAAACTTTAAGTAATTAAGTAAGTAAACTTTTGAATAATTTTCTCCTTGGGATTAATAAAGTATTTTGATTTAGTGTCCCCATAGTGTAGTAGTTTACACATTCGCCTTACAAGCAAAAGGTCCCTGTTTGATTCTGGTTGGTGACACAAGCACCCGTCACCATGGAGGGCATCCGGCATAAAATCTCTGCCAAATTAACAATGTAGATCAATCCACTGTGGCAACCCCTTGTGGAAAATATAAGGGAGCAGCCAAAGATACACTTTATGAAATGTTGACATTTCCACCTATGAAATGGGTACCTTCTCTAACACTTGTAACATATTTTAAAAAAAAATTAAAATAAATTCACGAGTCACTATTCCTGAGTGATGGGAGTATGGAGTGGGAGATTGACAGATAGATCAGAGCAGCATCCGCAGGGATACTGATCTGTCATGGTGAAGGGGGCACTGAGCTCTAGGCAAAGCTGTCAATAGACCGGTCAATCATACCCTCAATCTTACCCTCACCTATGGTCATGAGCTTTGGGTAATAGCTGAAAGCATGAGATTGTGAATACTAGCAGCCGAAATAAGCTTTCTCTGCAGGGTTGCTGGACCCTTAGAGATTGGTGAGGAACTCTGTCATCCAGGAGATGCTCAGAGTAAAGCTGCTGCTCCTCCATATCAAAAGGAGCCAGTTGAGGTGGTTCGGGCATCTGAGCAGGATGCCTCCTGGATGCCTCCCACTTGAGGTGTTTCAGGCACGTCCCTCTGGGAGGAGACCCCAGGGCAGACCAGGACACGCTGGAGAGACTATGCCTCCCAGCTAGCCTGGGAACCTTGGTGTCCCTTCTGAGGAGCTGGAGGATATGGCTGGGGAGAGGAAAGTCTGGGCTTCTCTGCTTGAACTGCTGCCTCTGCAACCTGGACCCCCAGAAATGTGGTGGATGGATGGATGGATGGATGGAAGGATGGATGGATGGATGGATGGATGGATGGATGGATTGGTCATATAGAGATCGGATTGCTCGTAGCAATAAGCCTGATACTCCATACTCCTGAATCAACCCCCGCAAGAAACCACAAGGGACACAGCTGAATGCCTTCTCAGAGTCCACAAAACACATGTAGACTGGTTAGGCAAAATCCCACGCACCCTCAAGGATCCTTGAGAGTGTAGAGAGCTGGACCGATGTGCCACAACCCCAACGAAAACCACATTATTACTCCTGAATCTGAGGTTCGAACAATGATTGGACTCTCCTCTCCAGTAGCTTGGCATAGACCTTCCCAGGGAGGCCGAGGAGTGTGATCCCTTTATAACTGGAGCACACCCTGTGGTCCCCCTTATTGAAGACGGGAACCACCACCCCAGTTTGCTATGCCACAGGTACTGTCCTCGACTTCCACAAGACGTTGCAGAGACGTGTCAACTAGGACAGCCCTACAACATCCAGGACCTTGAGGTACTCGGGGTGAATCACAGCCACACCCAGGGCCCTGCAACTGAAAAGTTTTTTAAGAACTTCTGCAATCTCACCCCCCCCTTGTCTTCAGGCTCTGCTTCTGCTGTGGAAGATGTGTCAGTGAGATTGAGGATATCCTCGAAGTATTCCTTCCACTGCCCTGCACCCTCAGTCCAGGTCAGCAGCTCACCACCCGCACTATACACAGTGTGACCAGGGAGCTGGTTTCCCCTCCTGAGTTGCTGGATGGTTCGCCAGGATGTCTTCGAGGCCAACCAAAAGTCTTCTTCCAAAATCTCACTGAACTCCTCCCACACCCGGCCTCAGGTGGTTGCAGAGGCTGGGTGTGGGCCAGGGTGTGGGCCTCAGGTCATTGCTGAAGCAGTGTCTTTGAGCAAGATGCTGGATCCCTAATTGCTCCCCACGCATACATCAGAGTGTGAATGTGTGTGTGATAGTTAAATGCGCTTAAAGGCATAGAATAAAGCACTGGTTGAATGGGTGAATGAGTCTTGTAGGAAAAAAGCACTTTTGAGTCCTCAGTCACAGTGGAAAAGCACTATAAAGCACCAGTCCATGTTCTACATCACGTTCAAGAGGGTGTGTTGGTGGGAATTTGATATGGTAACTCTACCCCAAATTACAACTACACACAGTAAATTTTGGCTTCACAACACAGAGCCTAAAAACACTTCACTACAAGTCTCAGATATGCTTAATAAATCTTTGTTTATAACAATTTATCACAAAAATATCAAATTCCCTGATTATGGCGCTATGTTGATTTTGGCACACTTGGTCATGCTCATAGTGGATATATTACTTGAAACAAACTAGAAAAAACATGTCATAATGTTATATTTAACTAATATTTAACTCCATTAACCCAGCCAAAAAAAACAAAAAACAAAAACATCACATTTTGGAGGTTTTTTCTGAGTTCATTTCCTCAGTGGCATGCTATTGAAGGAATGGTAGATGAAATAGCATTAAGATAACATAATTTGTAACCTCAGTTAGTTATTCCTAGTTAATATTAAGTGTTTGCTAACAGTTTAACTAGTTATTAACATATACTAGCATATGCTGCTAACTTATGAAAACTGTTGTGAAGCTCACTGGAGTGAACAAAGATGACACAACTGTCACTCTCCCATAGCTCTAATAGCATGGACTCAAACCACAACCACAGTCACTGGTTATGACTAATGGACCCCCAGCCAATAGACACATGCTGTCAATCAAAGCTGCAAGCTTACACCCCAATTTTATACCATCAAATTAGTCATTCATAACAAACTTATGAGAAAGTTGAACCTTTGAACCCAAATCAGTATGATAAGAACTACTTAAAATGGCACAAACTATCTTTAAGAAATTTATCTGAGGAGAACTTTTTCATTTTAATTTGAACTTATCCAATCAACTAAAATGGAAGGGACAGGACTTAGGACCTATTCAGCAGCCAGTCAGCAGGGGGCGATAGAGAAGTTTTGGCTTCACTGTTGGGAGGCTGCCAGAGGTCATCCGTGTTTTCTACAGTCATTGGTTACGACAACGGAACACATGACCGCTCTGCAGCACTATCATGTGACATAAGGAACGCGTGAGCGCGCACAGTCACCTGACACCGATTGTTCAGAATGGGTTACAGAGTTTCTGCGGTGTTTGTGTTGCTTCTCGCTCAGTTTTGTGATTTGTGCTCTCTTCAGGGTTATGTCCTGAATGACGGGGAGCTGGGGAGAATTTTTGACGGAATTGGAGGTTTGAGCGGCGGAGGGGTGAGTTTGTTGGGTTTTTCGTGCTATGCTTCCTTGTATGATACTATTCACCGCAAGAACCATCTGCCTGCGTGGCTTTGTTTCTGTTATTAGCTTATGAGTTTACTAACGTAACATTTCGTCTTGTGTTTTGTGTAGGCGACATCTCGTTTACTGGTGAATTATGCCGAGCCGTACCGCAGCCAGATTTTAGACTACCTGTTTAAGGTATGACAGGAAGCAGCTCATCCACACAGCTCAGGATGAAGTATATAGAAACCCACTGCTCTCTTTTTTTGTGTTCAGCCAAACTTTGGAGCTTCTTTGCACATTCTGAAGGTAGAGATTGGAGGAGACGCTCAGACTACTGGTGAGCCACATTTACTCACACTAAATATTCTTCCTGTTGGGCTGCAACCATATTTAGTGGTTATATATCTTGTGGTTTGGTCACACTGATCTTCTGACTTTATCAGATGGAACAGAGCCGTCCCACATGCACTATGAAAATGATGAGAACTACTTCAGAGGCTATGAGTGGTGGCTTATGAAAGAGGCAAAGAAGAGAAATCCAAATATCACACTCATCGGTAAGGAATGAGCATGTCATTTCCTCTTCTATTGGCAACCTGGTGTTTACAATCAGTTGTCAAAACAGATCTCAAAGGGAACATGTAATAGTGGATTTGTGTTCAAAATATGACTTCACTACTTCTCTTAATGGACTCCTTTTTTGTCATGTAAATGCCTGGTATGACTTCCTTAACAAACCTTATGGAACCTCTATCAGGACCTTCTATAAGTGCTGGCTGCCAGCCAAACTGTGGACTTCTTAGCTGGGTACAGCTTGCTACTTTGTTGTTTTAAAGTAGTTTGAATTAAAAAGTCATGATTCACTGTCTACAGATATTTTACTAACTCTTCTTCAAAACAGTGCAAGCATGGAGACAAAAGATTCTTAATCTTTACTCAACTAGGAGGTGCAATTGTAAAGGTTAACAGAAAGTATACATGTTTTTATACAACATATGTTTATCAAGAGTTAATATTTTTAGTCGTTGAGTGATGTACTTGTTTTTTGTATGTAACAGAGAATGTTTCTTTTTGTCGTTTGTCTGATACCTGCATATTATCCACAGGTGTAGCATATCAGTCAGTAGACAATGGAAACAAAGAGGCCTAAAGGGAAGCTATAATGCATTAAGCATCACTGTGGAACGTGTTGATGAAAGCTGCTGTCACAGGCATTAAACATGTCTGAACTGCTCCTTGTTTAATATTAGCTTCCTGAGTGCTGCATTAGCACTTCCTTTAGCAACCAATGCACTGCTGCTGACTCACAGAACAACATAAGATTGCCCTGCTATCACTGATATAAAATTTAGCTGTCTGAGTCAGGATCACATGACTACCCGATCAAATGTGCAAATGTGTTTCTCTTTGTAGCATATTGATTGATCAAAAATACTTATTACTTTAAACTCTCTCTCTCTCTCTCTCTCTCTCTCTCTCTCTATATATATATATACATATATATATATATATATATATATATATATATATATATATATATATAGATAATGTGTGTGTGTGTGTGTGTGTGTGTGTATTTAGGCTGTGATAAGCATGCTTGACTTTTTTGCATTGACGTTGTATGAAAGGTAACACAGGAAAAAAGGTTCAGCTTTTCTTGTGTGGTGCGTGTTTTAATGCAGGCTTGCCTTGGGCGTTTCCTGGTTGGGTGGGTCGTGGCAAGAACTGGCCCTATGACTACCCAGATATCACTGCATCATACGTGGTGACTTGGATCCTTGGTGCCAAGCAGTACCATGACCTGGACATTCAGTATGTTGGGGTGTGTACTCCTCCTCCCAGATTATAGAGCAAATCCTTAGTAGTACATGAACACATGCAAATACTTCTGTGAGTCCCATCATTTTCATTGTGGTTTGGAACACACACACTTTTTCAGTACAATAACAGGTTTCTATCATTGCAACCTGTAATTTTCTACTTCTGTATTCAGACAAACCTGAATTAATCGAATTTGGGCTTTAAAAATCTCAGAAACACATTGTCTAACCAGATACTTAAGTCTTGCTGTCATTACATTGGCTTCCAGTACTACTGTGAGGAACCTCGGAGTCAAATTTGACCAGGATATTTCCTTTAAATCGTACATCATACAAATCTCTTGGAGTGTCTACTGCTGTCATTTGTGCAATATTGCTAAAATTACAAGCATTTTGTCTGAGCGATGCTGAAAAGCTAGCCTTTAGTTCACAATGCTGCAGTGAGATTAGTAGAGCACTTTGCTCTGAGTGCAGGCTTATATGGGGTTCCTAGAGTCTTCCAAAGCTTATAGTTAAGGCTAGATCAAGTGGCCCTGAACCATCACTTAGTCATGCTGTTGTAGGGTCAGGCTCTTGTTGGACTTCCCATGATGCGTCCAGCAGTTATTCTCCTCTCCCCTCTTTTCACCACTATTGCATGTCATGAACTTTTGCCTTCTCTATCCCATAGTTTGGGTTTTGTCCTCATCTGTCTATGCTTTCTTTTTTTTCTCCTTCACCTAGTTATGGTAGGTGTAGGAGTCTATGTACAGTTTTATATACATAGTCCCTGTGAATAGCTACACAAGAGCAGTCTAAGACTGCACCTCTGCCAAGGCTGAATAGCCCCATGACACAATGTTAAAGAATCTTAAAAAAAAATTACTGCATCCAGATTGACTCCAAAAGTTAATCACTTGTAAGCTCTGCCAAGTCCCATATGGGTAAAAAATTTATTAGCCAATCTATCTGTAACTTTTTCCATAATCATGCTAACAAACAAGCCTAAAATTATAACCTCTTTGACAGAGATAATAATAATGGGTTTATCTATGAATGAAGTGTTTGTTTTGATGCACTTGCCAAACTGCCTTGTTAGCAACCTTTCTAAACAGCTGTTTGCTTGTGTTCCCTCTTGGTATCGCTGGTCTTTATTAAAATTAACTAGTTAATTAAAAGAGTAATGGCCTCCAGCAGCAGCTATGGGAATGGTCAGTACAACCAAGTAAAGGCCAGCCCCTAAATACAGGCAAAAATGCTGGGGTGGTTTAACACCTGGTGCCTGTCACACAAGCATAATTAAACATGGTGTACATTTCTACTACTTTAATTTAAAAAAATCAATTTAAAAATGCTGTTTACAGAACGTTTTTGTTGTGGATCACTTATCTAAAGTAAATAACTTTGATTTATTCATGCTGATCCACCTAGCTGTGTCTTCCTTTGTCTTAATTCTGTGTGGATGTTGTCTGTTTGAATTGGTGCTATATAAATAAAATTGAATTGAATTTCTAAATGCAATAACTTTAACTTTGCAAGCTGGAGCATATCAAAACCTTTCTTTATACTTTATACTATTTTTGAATAATATAATCATATCTAAGAAAGTTGAAATGAAGGCGTTCCTTGAATTTAAAGGCTTATCTGGTCACTGTTTTAAAAATACAGTGCGTACGGAAAGTATTCAGACCCCTTTAAATTTTTCACTCTTTGTGTCATCGCAGCCATTTGCCAAATCAAAAAAGTTCATTTTATTTCTCATTAATGTACACTCAGAGTTGTTCCGAAGCCACTCCTTTGTTATTTCAGCTGTGTGCTTAGGGTCATTGTCCTGTTGAAAGGTGAACCTTCGGCCCAGTCTGAGGTCCTGAGCACTCTGGAAGAGGTTTTCTTCCAGGATATCTCTGTACTTGGCCGCATTCATCTTTCCTTCAATTGCAACCAGTCGTCCTGTCCCTGCAGCTGAAAAACACCCCCACAATGTGATGCTCCCACCACCATGTTTCACTGTAGGGATTGTATTGGGCAGGTGATGAGCAGTGCCTGGTTTTCTCCACACATACCGCTTAGAATTAATGCCAAAAAGTTCAATCTTGGTCTCATCAGACCAGAGAA
>VUQH01039398.1:0-10054 GCA_015106775.1 Etroplus canarensis
CTTTGCCACATTATAATTTAAATGCGACTGCCATCAGACTCCAGTGTGAACAGTCTATGGGCATGAAGTGACACGCATGCGCAGAAGAAGGCATAATGTCACACACTGTGTTTATGGAAGTAAATATGGATGCTACACATGTCAGCATGTGATTAAAATCTCACTTTTCTCTGACTAGCTCTATCAGTGGTGTCTGCCATGCTTGCTTCATCCATTGTTCACATGCGATTTTGCTGGGTCTTGCCTCCTCAGGCACAGAATTATGACGTCCGTCTCACTTCATTGACGTAAAAGTCGACTGAAATGCAACATGACCATTCTGATTTAGGACCACATATGAAAGTGGCCTGAGTTCAGTTTGAAAAAAACAAATTTGTGCTATTCCTGCTGTCATAAGAAAATCAGATATGGGTCACATATGGGCAAAAAAATCAGTGCAGTTTGAACGTAGCCATAGACAGGCAGAAGTAACTCAAAATAACCTTTATTCAGGTAAACCCCCAAGAGCAGGAACACATCAGGAAAACATCAGGAGACATGAGGACAGGGTAACAGATGCTATGATGATGCACAAAGGCAAGACAGACCCATAAGTACAAATGTGGTAACGAGGGAATGGGGAACAGGAGGGAGACAAAACACAGTTGAAACTAATCAGAGGAGACACAGATGAAAATCAAAATGAAAATGTAACACACAGGACACAAGGACTGTCAAAGTAAAACAGGAAATACAAAGAACCAAACTACACATGTAGACTCAAAGCCAACACACAGGGAAAACAAAGGGGAAGCAGGAGAAATAGCTGAAACCAAAAGCTCACAGGTAATCAACTAACCCGTAACTAACAGAACCTAAAACTCTAAGCAACTAAAAACCCAAAAAAGAAGAAACAAAACATGAGCAAAAATGAGAAATTCACAAGTCATGACACAACTCCCAAGAAGTGACTTCAAAAAAGGATAGGAAGTTAAACTTGCAACTAAGAATTACAAAATAAAACAGAAAAGGACTTAACAGAAACTCAACATCACAACACCATTTTTTGGTGCTAAGCATAAATGTATTATTCAGCTGAATATGCTGAACTCTATTTGCAATGTAGTGGTGGAAAAACTTCTAATTTTATTCTTTAAAATGAGGCAGCTTGCATTTAGTATACATCCAAAAAGGGAATTTGGTCACGCGGTGCTTTTTTGTAACAGAAAGATATAATTTACGGTGAAAGACTCTTTGCAACCTGTTCACTTGATGCTCAGCATGCATTACATGACTTAAATGCTTCTATAGCAAATTTAGCAATTTCCCTCCATGTATAATTCCCCTGACTTTTGGGTCTTTGCAGATTTTCTGTCGCACTGAACACTATTTCTGGAACCCGCTGGCAGTCCTGTTATTATTCTTTCTATGGTGGGTTTGCTTGTGATAAAAGTCACATGTTGAGCTCAGCTCATAATTATAATGTCACTTTTATCCTGCTGCTTCTCTAAGGCACCCCATTCTTTCATTTTTTTTGGTTCTTGAAGGTATTTTGTTATTTAAGTGTAGATTTGTGTCCCATCAGTGTTTCTCAGCACCTCCCAAAGAGATCAGGGCCAATTTCACAGCCAAGGATTAAGCTTCATCCCTGACTAAACTCATTTTTCCCTCGATGGAAACCCCCATTGAGACAGAAAATTACTCTCAGACTTGTAACAGCATTTATTTCTGTGATACCTCCTCACACCCGTACACATATACACATTCTTTGCTTCATAAGTTTGACAACAACTAATTATCCTTCAGCTTTCCCTGCAGCAGATTTTAGTTGTGAAGTTTTAAAAAAAGTTCATAACTGCTTACAAAATGAGACATCCACCTCAAGAAAAACTGACCTCAGAGAAAATGTTAATGCAACAAAGTGTACATAAATTATTTTAAAACTGTAATGATATTAAAATACCAGCATAAACATGCACAGCAAAGATGTGCTGTGGCACTTTTTCCAAAACAAATCCGTAGTGCTCTGGAAGTCATCATTTCCTTTAGTTCCATAGTTCAGTCAAGAACTTCTTGTCCCTGATGTCTGACCGCAGCGTGTCCAGCAATATTAGGTTTCTGCTCTCATGGGATTAGCTCATTTTCTCTGGGTTGGAGGAATGTATGAGAGTCAAGCCGCTCTGGCAGAGCAAAACAGGCTAGATTCAACCTGCCTGAGGACGCAGAAGCAGTGAGCAAGTTTACATTAATGCGCATTAATATTCAGGACATTCTCTCTGGCCACTTCATTAGGTACACCTATTCAACAACACAGATCAGCCAGTCACATGGTAGATGTATAGACATGGTCAAGATGACCTGCTGAAGTTCAAACTGAGCATCAGAATGGGGAAGAAACAGAATTTAAGTGACTTTGAATGTGGAATGGCTGTTGGTGCCAGGCAGGCTGGTCTGAGTATTTCTGCTCATTTGCTGAAATTTTTCTGCACAAATCAGTTTTCTGGGCAAAAATGCTTTGATGCCAAAGGTTGGAGAAGAATGGCCAGACTGCTTTGAGCTGATAGCAACGCAACAGTTGAACTTTGAAGCAGATGGGCTACAGCAGCAGAGGACCGCATCAGGTGCTGCTCCTGTCAGCTAAAAACAGGAAACTGAGGTCAGAATTCACATTTGCTCACCAAAATTGGACAATGGAAGATTAGAAAAATGTTGCTTGGTCTGAGTATCAGTTTCTGCTGCGACATTTTGTAGGGTAAATATTTGGCATAAACAGCATGGAAAGCATGGATCCATCCTGCTTCAGTTCAGGCTGGTGGCAGTGGTGTAATGGTACATATTTTCTTGGCACATTTTGGGCTCTTTAGTACTAACTAAACACCATTTAAATGCCACAGCTTACCTGATTACTGTCACAGACCAGGTACATCCCGTTATGACCCATGTGCTGATACAGTAGCTGGTTCCAGCGGGATAACAGGCCATGTCACAAAGCTCAAATGATCTCAGACTGGTTTCTTGAACATGACACAGTTCGCTTTACTCGAATGGCCTCCAAAGTCACCAGATCTCAGTCCAATAGAGCACCTTTGGGATTTAGTGGAACAGAAGATTCACATCATGGTTGTGCATCTGACAAATCTGCAGCAACTGCATAATTCTATCATGCCAATATGGAAAAAAAAACCCTCTGAGGAACGTTTCCAGCCCCATGTTGAAGAATTAAGGCAGTTCTAATAAAGTGGCCAGTGAGTGTATGTCTCCATCCTGCAAAAGTCTTCAGTATGTAGGAACACATGGTGCCATCAGTAGCTGAAGAGTCTAATATTAGGAAATGCACAGTTTGGTACTGGAAACTTATTTTCACATTATTTTAAACAATAAATTTTAACAGTTTATTATACCATTATTGAATATATTATTTTATATTATTTGAATCAAAACTTGATAATAGATGGAGTTTTACCAGCTGAAACAAAGTGATGGCCCTAGGAGCTGATATTGGGGGTCTAAACTGTTCTGAAACTGAGAAGGAATCAGCAGCACAAATATCCACTGTCTCTGCATGCTGGAGTAATGGAGTTTATTTGAGTCTGAAATGGAAATCAAGGATCCCCATCCCTAGCCACCTTTTCTCATTCTTATTATCTGGGTAGGGATTATGCTTTTGGTGACAAGTTTAGATCAATATCCACTTAAATATTGGTTGTCTTGTAATTTGGTGAATTTGTAGCTTGTGATCATATAATACCAGTGAAATATTCTACAGTCTAGGCCAGGCGCTTGACTTGCTCGGTTTGGCCTTAGGAATAATTTTATTGTTTTAAAAATAGATGGAGCTCGCCCCATTTCTCAGCCAACTTTAGGACTGAATGGGTGAATGATTTTCTCCAATATTTATAAGCTATGTCAGGCTGATTTAAAATATCCCATGACTGTTTTAGTATAAATATTTCAGAAGGTTTAAGACTGCGTTCAGCATTGTGTATGAAAATGCAGACTCTCGATGGCTCTAGCATAGGATTTGCAGAACAAGAAACGAGTTGATCCTGGCTTGACTAAAACCTACCTCAGCAAAGTGCAGCCTCATCTGGTAACATGCAGAATTTATTTTTTCAGTTTGTAGTTTATTTATTCTTTGCCATGAAGCCATTAGACACAGGACAAAGTTATTTGACTGTGTTGGAACCATTGAGTCCCTCCACTCCATCGAGTTAACCAATTCTTCTGGCAAAATGACGCGGTTCACAAGTGCCACAGGAGGTCTAACATTTAGCCAAACAGTAAATGATCAGCACTAACATCACTGTCAGACTGTTTATGATAAAAACTGAATCCCCTCAACAATAGAAATCACTTAGTGTGGTGGCAGTTTCAGTGTAAGTTAACAGCTATACTGTATATGAAATAAGGAAACAATGTCAGGCTTCAGTTCTGCATCAGAGGAGTGTAAGACACAAGTTAACTGTCCATGGTATACCCTGCCTATGACAGTTAGGATCAGCTTCAGACCCCTGTGACTCCATATTTGAGAAGGGGTTAAGAAAATATAGATGAATGAACAAATGCATGGAGTGTTAACTTCTGTGCAGTGTCTGATGGCCCTCTCATATGGGACTTGAAAGATGAAGGTGGTTCCCAGTAGATGAGACAGACCGAAACTTGAGTTGAGCTCAATTATAAATGAGTATTATCAGACTGAGTGGTAACTTTCTGTATATGTTACTCTGTTAGATAGGTGATTTAATAACAGAGTGCATCTTTATGATCCCAGTAGAAAAGTGTGTTTTATGGGGTAGAGAAATTGCAAGAGAAATGACTTGTATTGCTTCTGTTTTGGGCTGTGATTGTTCATTGATTGGTGGAAAATCACACATTTTACATCAGGGTCTACAGTCGCGTAGAAAAAAGTTTTTAACAGGAATTTATGCAGTACATGCTTACTGCACAGGAATTATGAGGGTAAATGGGAGCCAGGTGCCATTAATCAAATGACCTTGATCAACTAATCATCAGCCAATCTGACCAGAATAAGAATCAGAATACTTTATTAATCCCAGGGGGAAATTGCATTGTGGTGTTCTGTAAATATCACCTCTATAAATGAAAAATTTTGGCAGTTATCTGGTGTGAGCATTCAGATGCATGTCAACACAATTTCCCCAGGAGTGGATGTGCCAGCAAATTCACCCCAAATTCAGACCGTGCAATGCTCAGAGAAATTGCAAAAATATAAACAACTCCAAGCTACATCTCAGATTCTACAACCTCAGTTAGCATGTTAAATGTTAAAGTTCATAACAGTACAATTTGAAAAAGACTGAACAAGTATGGCTTGGATGGAAGGGTTGCCAGGAAAAAGCCTCTTACCATGGTACCATGATGCTACCATGGCAGCATGGCTTAGGTTTGTAAAATTGCATCAGAATAAAAGGCAAGAACAATGTCCTTTAGACAGACAAGACCAAGTTTGGAGAAAACTAAATACAGTATATTAACATGAACACCTCATGCCAACTGTAAAGCCCATGGTGGAGGGGTGATGCTTTGGGCACCTTGTAGTCATTGAGCTGACCATGAACTCCTCTGCATACTAAAGTATTCCAGAGGCAAATTTGTCCAACAACTAAAGCTTGGCTGAAATTGGGTCATGCACTAGGACAATTATCCTAAGTACACCAGCGAATCTGCAACAGAATGGCTGAAAAGAATCAAGGCATTGCAATGGCCCAGTCAAAGTCCAGACCTCAGACTAATTAAAATGCTGTGGCAGGACCTTAAGAATGCTGTGCATGAACCAGTGCCCAAAAGTTTCAATGAATTGAGGCAACACTATAAAGAAGAATGGGCCAAAAGCCCTTTACAACAGTGTGAGAGACTGATGAAGTCAGACAGAAATAGATTAGTTATTGCTGCTGGTTCTATAAGGTAATCATGGGGTGTACTTAGTTTTTCACAGAACTGCACAGAGTCATGTGAATGCTTTCTTTTTCACATGACAGCATGTTCCTGATCTGAAGAACCATCAGAGCAATTACAATGTATACTATACAAACAGCAGCCACTTGCACCTAGCATCACTGTGGCCCCTTCCCCCACAGGACTGCTGTTGCAAGATAATTTGTATTATTTTCAATATTTTTAACTAAACTGCAAAAGTCCCTTATGGAATGTGTTGTTTTCTTCAGTCATGGGTGCAGATTTGGCCTCATCTTCCTCATGAAGCCCTGTGGGACTACTCATCTCAGCTGTGAAAGCTTTTATCAAATTATGCCAAGCGCGATGTGGTTTCCCACGCTTCTCATCTGTGCCTGTGGTGATGTCATGAAGCAGCAGCAGCAGCAGCAGTGCATCTCACAGTAATGACATCATGTGTTATTGTTGCTCCAGGGCTGTTCGCGAGCAAGTTTTTAGGGTGTATTTTAGAGGCTGCCAGACAGAGAAATATGTGCACCTTCGAACGTTGTGACATAGTTGGTGAAAGCCCAGTGAGATTAGTTAAGTTCACAAAATAAATGTTAGTTTGGAAATTTTCTGCCAGTGGAAACAGAAACATTTATCTGATTCCCAAACATCATTACAGCTCAATTGTGCACATCTTGTGCCCCTCTAGGTTTAGGAATTAAATGTTTTGTAACTTTAGAAGATTATAAAATGATTAAAGTGATTAATTTTGTGCATTTTGTGCATTCCAGTCTTAACCAGCAATAATAAATGAGCAAAAGGAGCAGCAGATCCTTTGAGAAAGTCTTTTACTATAGCATTCACAATGACCTTAAGCTTTAAATTATCTGTTCATGCCACAGATTAAGTAAACCATGAGAAAGACTTGGCTCTAATCACCTCCTGAAGTTTGTCTTTCAGCATCTCTACTCAGTTACTGTAACATTGTTCCAGATTTATAATTCATTTGCTGTGAGAGCTAGCTATTCCCTTATTTCCAATGTTTCACAGTTCATTTTGTAACTAAATCCCTCGACCAAACAAAAGCGACCTGGTACAGGCGTCGCCACGGACTTGGCATCCTCGTGCTTTGGAATGAATTGCGGTGGTTTCCTCATGTATTTGTATTGTTCTTTGGCTTTGAGGGGAGCTAAATGTTTAACCACCAACTAACAGCACTGATTATTATTTGATTAAGGGACTACGGGGTAAGACAGCAGGAGGCAAATGAAATTAAACAGCATAATAGAGCAGAACTAAACACCAAAACACTGGGTAGACTTAATCTTCCCTCAGCATGAGGAGCTTCACTTGTGTTGTTGTGCTTCTTTACATATAAGGGTAAGCTGGATGCCAAGAATGGAGAGGGAATAAAAACACTGCACAGAATAGTTTCTGTCCTTCTTCACATTACCAAGGAGATAATTTAAGGTCATGAACTAGGAAAATAATTAGCTTTACAGGTGGTCTTCTTATGCTGGAACTATTATTTAGCAACAAAGGTTGAACTGACAGAAGCAGTGCAGTGGTTAGCAGTCACCTCACATCATATGGGTTTGGGTTTGATTCCACCAGCCAGAGAGCTTGGGCCCACCGTTTCAAGTCTGCATGTTCTCCTCGTTCTCTCTGGACATTCTGGCTTCCTCCCTCATTTCAGAGACACACAGGTTTAGGTTAATTGGTGATTCTAATTGGCCTCTATCTGTGAATGATTGTCTGTCTTGCTGTGTTGGGCCTGCAGTATACTGGCATCCGGTCCAGGGTATACCCTGGGCTTGTCCTATGACAACAAGGATAGGCTCCAGCATCCAGGAGCAGCCTTGAAATAAAGTGAAAGAAAATGGATGGTTGGATGGTTGAGTTGACTTTGAAAGCTAGACATTTAATATCCAAGATCCAAAGGGTTGTCAGACTGAATTTAAAATTATTAAAATGATGATGCATACTTAGAGTGATAAATGTGCTACATTTAGTATTAGTCCTTTATGCTTCTCAACAATGTTTGACCTTTCAAAAACTTGGCTTGCTTATATTTATGTAGACGCCTGGTGCCTTTTTGTTTCTTTGCGTTTGTTGGTGCATTACTGAATGTGGTGGCACATTATGCTGTGTTCAGACTACCAGTGGAAAGCGTATCTGCTGCAAGCCATTTTCAGAGGAAGCTGACATTATAAAGCCCTACACTCCTTGATGTGTGACTGACATGATATGTGATAAATCATTTAAACTTTTTTCAGCTCTTCAGCGGTGCAGTGAATCATCAACCAGTCATATGCTTCCACGTTTGAGACAGACACAATGATGTCAAGGAACGAAAACAACACTTCAGCAGCGGTTCAGTGAAAAAGCTGCTGGATACACTGGGCTGTTTTGTAACTTTGTACCTGGTAGTGCAAACATAGCTTTACTGTCACCACTCTGTAAAAACATAAGAAGACACAATGTTAAAAAAAAGTTGACTAACAGTTTGCAGAGTTTTTGGGGGAGCTTTTTTCTGGAATTTTTTTCTACATGCAGTCATGAGTAGTCAACAATTTCTTTCTTTCTAGTAGGGATGTCACAATACCAGAAATTTCGTAGTCAGTACAAATACCAGTAAAATTACATGATGCCAAATACTACAGTTAAAAGGGAGGAAAAACTTATCCCCTGTACTTAAACTCTTTAATTAAAACATTTGAACATTACAAAAATGGCTTTCCTGTAAATAAAAGCAACAATAGTAGAACAGAATACAGTACTATGACATCATGTGCTGGTTGTGCAACAGTTATGCATAAATGCTTTTGGAACTTTTTCTTCACCTTTTAAAGGTTTTTGAAACAAACACCAAAATATCAGTGATGTTACTACGTGGTATACCATCATGTCAGCTTAAGCATTTATATAACATTAACCACTGTAAACACTAACAATGTGGAACATAGCTGATGTCACAACTACAAAGCCAGCTGTCTCATACTAAGTAGTAACATGTATTTTAGGATAACATAAGAAGGATAATACTTTGGATGTTTATTATGAATTGAAACCCTAACCTGTGGTCATGAACTTTGGGCAATGATCGAAAGAATGAGACTGTGAATACAAGCCGCCAAAATGAGCTTTCTCTGCAGGGTTGCGGGGCTTGCCCTTAGTGGTAGGATACTGAACTCAGTCATCCGGGAGAGGCTCAGAGTAGAGCCGCTGCTCCTCCACATTGAAAGAAGCCAGTTGAGGTGGTTCGGGCGTCTGATCAGGATACCTCCTGGACGCCTCTCACTTGAGGTGTTTCAGGCACGTCCCTCTTGGAGGTGTCCCCCCTAAAGAGTTGGAGAAGGTGGCTGGGAAGAGGAAAGTCTGGGCTTCTCTGCTCGAACTGCTACCTCCGCAACCCGGACCCCCAGAAAAGTGGTAGACGACGAACGAACAGATGGACAGACGAATTCTTTCAGCTGATCTTTCAGGCACCTTGCTAAAGTGTAAGTATTTCCTTCCTTGGTCTGAAAAGTCAGATAGCATTGCTTGTATATTACCTTTTGTGAATCAGTTATTACTCCTTGGTCATCTGCCTCAGACACAAAGTACTTCCATACCCAACTCCCAACTGCCTTTCTTTTTTTTTTTGCCAGTATGTTTATTGTCTTTTTCAAAATTTTTTCACGAACAAATAACATATACACATTACACACACAAACTGCATACCCTTGCATCATTTTTCAGTTTGAATAGACATAATGAAATTTGATTAATTAACAAATTAAGAAGGAAAAATAAATAAATAAATAAATTAGTTTTAAAAAAGGAAAACGGGGGAAAGAAAATGGGGGCTACATTTTACAGCATTTGCAAATTATTTCAGAAAAATCTAGCTCTTTCATTTGTCATGATATTCATATATGGTTCCCAGAGTTTATCAAAGTCTTTTCGTTTGCCGTTGTCAATGTATGTTAATCTTTCCAGTCCAATACATTCAGAAAGTTCCTTCATCCACATCTTCATTGTAGGAGCAGCCATACTCTTCCAGCATAGTGCAATAGCTCTCCTGGCTTGTAGAAGTCCAAAGTCCAAAACTGCATACTGTTTCTGTGTTTGTAGAAAGTTCTTTGAGTATATTCCAAGCACACATAGTTTAGCATTTAAAGGGACTTTGGTA